>JAOEHX010060407.1:0-18056 GCA_025448015.1 Bolborhynchus lineola
TGTGTCACTTAGAGCCATGGGACTTTGTTCAAAGAATATCCAATTAGGAATCTTGAAAGAGGAGAGATTAGTCTCGGAAAGCCTTGGCAGTAAATATTAATTGCAGACTGAAAATTACCTCTGTACCTCAAGCCCCATCATAAAACCACAGAGCACTGGGGCAGCTCTTTATTTTTCATCCCCTTTGTGGCACTTGGATCTCTGTTTGCATACTTAAGGTTATAATCACAGTGTACATTATTGCTAGGAGGCTGCAAGGATCATGCCTTTTCCTTGCTGTACTCAGGAAGGGTCTGTTTTTCTCATAGCATTTTTTTCCTGTTGTCCTCAGAACAACTTATTGCTCCAGTGGTTACCATAGGGACTAGAAAGACATTCAACATATTCTTCCACAGTGTTTTTGCAGGCTGCTGTACAAGCCTGCACAATTCCAGTAGCATGACACCGTGTTATCTTTATTTATTTAAGACTTTATCTCCTCTCTTAAGGAAAAATGCGTTACAAATTCTGGACAAGTTCACAAGAAGAAACAAGTAGCACTAGCCATCTCATTAGTTCATTATTGTTTTCCATTTCTTCATTCTCTTTTAAAAGCAACTTTAGAAGAAGAAGAAGAAAATATAAGGTCCCTTTAGCCCTTTTCAAAATGCAGAGATTACTTTTGGTTTACCCTCTTAGACCTACAAGACATATAGATGTAATCAATATTAGAGAAAGTTAACACAAAGGCCATTTCATTTGTGTCCTGGGAGTAATAGAACAAGAATCCTTTCTTGTTATTAGATCAAAGCTGCGTTAAGCAAGAATGTTGTATTTATGTTCTAAACTTGGCTTTCACTCAGCAAAGGGCTTCAGGCCCAAGCTTTGGTGATTAAACTAGTACTTAAAGTCTGATTAAACACTTTAATGAAAAAAAAAAATTAAAAAATACTTGACCTGTGGTTCACATTTATTTCTGCCTCATTTTACTGCAAAAAATAGTTTTTTTTTCAAAAGTATGCTGGTTGAATATGTTCCTGTTTATTTTGCAGTCACCTAATCACTTACATGCCAAGTGATTTTGGTTGTTTCAGTACTAGGGCAAGATGCAAGGCTCTTTAAACTGTCCTCTGCTTGGCCTACAAAATTTCAGGCATCTGAAGTCACTCAGGAGCTTAGAGACACTTCCCTATCTTTAAACCACTGCCCTCTTTAAGTGGAAGCTTGCTGTAAAATTGGTCTGTAGCTCATTCAGTAAAACTTCTATCTATCTCTAGCACTGGGATATTTTCTTAAATGTTTTCCTTTCATTTGCTAGGCTTTGGCATTGTAAAAATGATATTCTTATCTTTTCAGAAATAAAGGGAAATTGGACAAGCTCCAGAAATGTGCCAGTCCAAACTTGCCCCTTTCACTGAAGTTCACCTTCTTGTGTGAATAACTCTGTGTCTCAAACTAGACATTCTCTGAAGTTGACCTTCACTGGACATTCTTTGTAAAGCTGACCTTGTTTTTCTTATATTGTGAAGGCACTTTAAAGCTATAGGTCAGACAGTCTAGCTAAGAGAGAAAAAGTAAGGCTTAATTTCTGGACATGGGTCAGGAAACGACAGTAGCCCCAGCAGAAACCTATTTACATAAAATTTCCCCTAAGAATGGAAGACCTTTTCAGAGACACTTACAAGACACATGTGGCTGTTTAAAGTGCACTGAACACCCAACTTTCCTCATGCAGTCTGTAGGCTAATGAGTTTTAGCTCTTCAGTGCAGAACAATGTCATACCCCAGCTACCACAGCTTTTTCTGCTTCTTTCCTCCATTTGAGTCTTAAAGCATATTTTACCTCTGGATTGGAATATGCAGCATGTGTTTGGAGAACTTCACATGTTTGGTATTTGCTGGACACTCAGCAGGAACCAAGTTGTGTATTTAATCTGATAAACCCTCACATCCCTCATTCTGTGAGCTGTTCACACTATGAGGTTACGTGAGAATTCATGCATAGTTGGATGTGATGGGCTTCTAAAAATACCGTACTCCAATGTACATGCACACTGACAGCAGAAATGCCAGACATTCCTCACTGCTCAAGGCTTTTCTATTGAATGCGTGTGCAGATGAAAAAGAAACTAGTTCATGCAATAAAACCACCTACTACTAAGGCAGTATTCTAAGAATTCATTTCACAGTTTCTTTGCTGATTTTTCGTAGATTTTTTTTGTTTCAAATAATTGGCAACTGTGGCCTAAAGTTCTATAGGTCTTCTCCTCTCTTTGGCTATTTAGCAAACTTGACTGTGAGATAAAAATCAAAGGGAGGGCTCCAGTCAAAGAAAATTTGTTATTGATACAAAAGTGAATCTGCTTCCCTGCCATACTTTCCATGAAAAAAAAGGTATTTTTTTGTCCCTCTATTACCCATGATGGCAGGGCTTTTGTTAGAAAGTTAGCATGCAAGGTTACAGCTGTACATGGTTGCCTGCCAGCTTTTGCAGCCAAATGGTCTAAAGCAATCCATAAGAGCACAGCTGTCTCATAGTACAATGAGGTGAGGAACACATGATGAATAGCTAAGTCTGTGTCTGTGGGTGAAATGGGGAAGGAGAAGAAACCAATGAGGCTTTTGCAGAATGCAAGTAATACAAATTATTCTGAAAATTTTCTGTCAGTTAAATGAGCTATGCATCTGATAGTGCCTGAAATAACAGATGGATTGAAACTAGGATGCCACATCCAACTCATCTCATCTGCAGCCAAGAAAGGCAGGGAAACATTCTAATTGCCACCTTCACCATTGCTCTTATGTTTATGACATTCAGTAAGATCCTAAAGCTGTAAGAACCCATTTCCCATTGAGATGCAGCCATATTCTCAATAAGCAACAATTCTGAGGAGAATTCATGGAATTTTTCCAAAACCACATAACTGTTAAAAAACATTTTGGCATGGTCAGTTCTGCCACCAACCCAAACTGTAATTCTGGTAAGAACCATTCAGACTTAAGCTAAGACTAAAAATCGTTCCTTCCGCCCATATTTACTAATGAATATATCTGATGCTTTGCTATCAGTAGAATTTGCTATATTTGAATTCAATAGTAGTGAACAAATCATTGCATTTACTGAATTTTATCTATCATCTTCAAGACTTAAAAGTTATTATCTGGAATTTTTAAAAACAGGTGACCTTAAAATCAGTCAGATGTGTGTTAAATCAAGATTTAATTCCTTTGAAACTTTCTGTGGCCCAGAAAGCACCAACAGACCTTACTGGCCCTGCACAACCTCTGCTAGGCCTCCCCAGTTCCTGCCTGTAGGGTCAGGACCCAATTTCAGTTCAGCCTGGGGCTCTCTGTCCCTCCCTAAACTGTTTTGCAACTTCTCTCTGGAGCCAGTTCTCTGGCTTCATCTCTTGCTCCTGATGGGACCCCAGCATCTGGATCTGGGGCTGTTGATGGAGCCCTCAGCCTATGAAACTGCACACTGATGGTGAGGGTACAGCTTGCACTGGATCACCATTGATTCCCATGCCCTTAGGCTGTTGCTGGCCCTTACTACTCCCTGACATCAGATTTTGATCAATGGATTGGTTTTCATTTTCTGTTTTAAAAAGAAGTATATTTTGTGTACAACTCTGAGGCACCATTTAAATTTCAGCTGACAGTTATATTCTGCCTTCAAAGAAACAGGGAGGTGATCAAGTTTCTCCATTAAGTTATTTGTGTAGTTTGCCTCTGTTTCAGACTCAGCTCCTTACGTGGTGCAAGCACTCTCTGTGCAAATGCAAGCTGACACACAGCTTAGAGGAAAAAAGGTTACAAGATTGGCTGTCTTCAGTATTTGGCAAGAGCTCCACATTTCCAGAGAGCCTTCTCCTGCCAAAAGTCTAGATCGTGAGGGTGAGCTAAGCAGTAGTGATGGACAAACTGGCTGCATGGACCCTGCTCTTGATGCACATGCATGGGAAAAATAAATCATAGTGGCCAAAAGTCTTTAGTAGGGATCAGCACCAGAAAAGGCCTTGTGTCTTTCTCTCATCCTCATTCTCTTTGTTATTCTTAAAGGCAGAAAAGAGTAAGTCTTGCCAAGTATTTTTCCCTCAGCCCTATCTAGATTACTCAATCCTAATTCCTTCAACCTTTCTTTATTGGCCATGTTTTTAAGACCTTCACTCATTCTTGTTGCTTCTCTGGGCTGACCCGCATTCTTCTTGATCTACACTGCCCAAAAATGGACGTGGTACTTCCCCTGAGGTCATACTACCCACAAGTGGAACGAGAGTTACTTCCTGTGTTTTGCAGACAAAGCTATTGTTTATCTATCCCAGTATGGTATGGTCTGGTTTTTGTAGCAGCCTAATACTGAATCATTTTCAGCTTGTGACTCACTATAGCTCAGAGACCCTTTTCTGTAGCACCAGAGATCATAATTGTTCATCCAGTCACTATACAGCTGATTGCTCTTGCTTGTGTGCAGAACTTGACATTCATTCTTGCTGAATTGCAATGTAGCCTTCCTTAGACATTTTCTCTAAAATTGCTCAGTGATTCTGCTGTAAACCTATTTTTACAACCACTTTTGTTAGCAGAAGGTGGTTAAAGCCACTGTCACTGATCCTTCATTACCACAGGTAAGGTAGGCAGTGCCATTTCTGTCACTCTTCATTAAGGTGACCCAGACACTGATAGCACTAAAGACACCTCTGTTTAGATGCTTAGGGGGTAGATGTCAACTGGTATTTTAAGTGCTTATATTTCCACTGCAGGCAGTGAAAATATGGGTCAGTGTGATTTCTGAGTATTTGAGGATTATTTACTTAAACAGCACATCAGCACAGTTGTTCCTGAGTGTCATCTGAGAAGCCCTAGGCTGACACAGGCATCCACAGAAGAATGAGAGATGGTGTAAAGGAACTTTGGGATGTCTGTGCCCTACCGAATGTAGAACTGGTGATCCTAGGATGCTTCAAGTGGTACTGGATCCCTCTGATAAACTGAATCAATCCTTACAAGTTTAATAGAGGGAGAACTGAGGTGCTCTCCAGGCTTCATTGACAGCACACTTTAAAACTCCATACACTGTAATTGGAATTTAGCCTATCATGCTGATAAATACTTACATGTTTTAACTGCAAATTTAAGACCTTAATATATTCCAGCAGGAAGAGGAACTCTGAGGTGGAATGTTTGTTCTCATTCTCACATAAATGCAATGTAAAGGATTTTCTCACAGTTCCTCCCTTCTCTGAAAAAAAAAAAATGGAATGCTGACATTACAATGGAAAAGGCAGGGATTTCACCAAAATACTAGGTGATGGACTTAGGTGATGGACTTTCTCCGTGTTATGGAGAAAAATTACAATCCATAATGATTATCGACTTGAATGCCCTTGTGAGCAGCATTTAAAGTTGAAGGATAGTTGCACACTGTTGGTGACGGATACATAATCTGAGCTTTGCTTGCCAAAGATTAAGTAATGACTGGGAATTTTCCTTTTAGGGCAATCATCTTCTATAATCTATGATTAATGAGGTCTTGGCAGAGAACTCCAGGAATGCCCAGTGTTCCCTAACATTAAACATTTTCACAACTTCTGAACTGAATTTGTTAAACTCTTTCAACATCTTTCATGGTTGGTTTTTTTTTTTTTTTTTTTTTAGAGAAATGTTTTATGATATATAAAGGAAACGAGTAAAAGTCAAATTTTCTTTCAGCATATGAGGTTAGGAATGATGTATTATTAGTTTTTCATTGATATTTACTAGGACTGATATATTCTTAGAGTAGTCCATCAGGTTATTTTTCATTTCAAATGAGACAAACATTTGTAATCCATTTCTAGATCATTTATATCTCAAAAAAAATCTTATAGTATTTCAATTTCAAAGATGATAGCTATAAGCTCCATAGTTTTCTG
Source organism: Bolborhynchus lineola (assembly GCA_025448015.1). Lineage (NCBI taxonomy): Eukaryota > Metazoa > Chordata > Aves > Psittaciformes > Psittacidae > Bolborhynchus > Bolborhynchus lineola. Next base: position 5,895 of record JAOEHX010060407.1, read on the forward strand.
GGTATTGCTTTCAGGATGTCTCTTTCATGTAATTAGCTGCTCACACAGATCTTCAGACTCATTAACATACATCTTAATCCTTATCATTAACTGTAGAATGCTTCCAGAATAGACAGTGGTATCTGCGTATCTAGCATGTGCAAAGCTCATATAAAAACAATTAAGCTTAATTGATTACTCCATGTTTTCTTTTGTATCACTCTGTCCAAAAATGAATTAATTTCTCAAACCTTTTTGTCACACTCTTTAAAATTGAAGAAAAAATACTATTTTTTTTCCAAGACAAAGCATAGAGTTCATCGAAATAAAGTTTTGTTCCAGATCAATGATAATTCATCTCTTATGAGAAATGATCAGGTTATTTGAGAGAGGTGTCATAGCTGGCCATGCTGAGAGTAGTCAGCAGGTCAAAACAAGCGACTATTCTCCTCTACCTTGCATTAATGAAATTACACGTGGAATATTGGTCCAGTGTGGGGCCTTTCAGTGCATAAAAAACTATTAAAAACAGCAGATCCAGCAGACATGCACGAAGACACAAGTGGTTTGGTGCATAAAGAATGAGAAGGATCAAAGAAAGATCGACTTACTGATCTCAGTAAAGAGAAGGAAAATGGGAGATGTCTAATTGTTATCTTCAGTTGCCTAAGAGGGGGAAGATAAATTTAAACTCTTCTCAGATAACAGTCAGTGAAAGGAGGCAACAGCCACAACTTGCAGCAAGGGAAACTCCAGCTTGATAGAAGTATAAAATTTTCATTGTGACAGTGGTTAAGCACTGGAGGAGATTGCCTAGAATGGCTGTGGGGTCTTTATCCTTTAGTCAGTCAGAACTCCATCTGGCAAGGCCCCAAACAGCCTGACCTGGCTTGGTAGCTAGCCCTGGTTTTAGGGAGGCAGTTGGACTAGATAGCCTCCAGAGATACCTACCAACCAAACTTTTTTGATTCTAAACAACATGCAAACCAAGTGATGCTGGGTTTTATTTCTTTAATACTGGTTTCACATTACTTTTAGTTAGGGGATAGGGAGACAGAAGGAAAAAAAGAAGGATAGGAAGCACCAGTAACTGAAGCTATTAGTTTTTTTTATTGAATAAGAATAACCCAAAAATCCATGTCAACAACTGACATTTACTTAATTCAAGAATTCTTAATTAAAAATAATGGCATTTTTATCGAGCCTCTTTATCTAAGTTTATGGTGCATTTATTTCTCTTATGACACTCCATTACTGTCACCCATGACCTGAGAAACTTGACAGACGGAGAAAGAGCAGCAGTTCACTGACAGAACTGGGAACCAGATGCGTTCCTCCCAAAGAAGTATTTAAAGCTTTTAACAATTTTGCCTGTTTCCTGTCAGGGGAACTCTTTTTTTAACTGCTGTAACTTTTAATGAATTTTCAAAACTAGATGAATGCTATGCATGGATTGTATATCCAATATCACAATTGGATAAAACATGCTCAGCTTGCTAGGTCATGTTAGAAAGCACTTCCCTGGTAAACATCTTTACTGATGTAACTTCCAATTGATTTGTCTCAAATAACATTCACATCATCTGAGTCTCCATATTGCAATGAATTTCTGTTTTTTCTCCCAAGATCCCAGCATAAAATAGAACTGTGAATAAATAGCCACCATAGAAAAAGGCTCTTCTGTTCCAGCTGTTCTATTATGACAGCTTGAGCCTTTGAACGTTCTGTCTCCTGTTGAGCTACTCCTTTTCCTGTCTTGTTTTCTCCAGCCTGACAGCTAATTCTGGCTCCCTATTCACTTCTGTGTTCCTTCAGACTTTTTTTCACAGCTACCCTTTCCGCTCTCATTTTTGAATCATAGTGGTGTGGATATTTCTGGCATGTAATTGTAATTAATCATGTGCATGCATCCAATCTGCTTTGCTGTAAGACCTCTCTGAGGCAAACTTACAGTGGGGTTCCAGTTTCCCTGGAATTTTTTACTGTTTGAGCTTCAGTAGATTCTTAGTAAGTTTTGACAGGACAGGATATTTTACTATTTGACTCTACTTTTTGATTAGGCAGGCAACAGAGAAACTCAAAAGTTAGCCACTCTTGCTCAAGTTGTAAAGTTTGCATGACCTATATGGATTTGTTTTTTTCCTCTGGTGGCTGAATGCATTTTTATAATTGAGTTTCTGGATGGACGCACCAGCTTGTTTCTCACCTTTTTTCATACGCATTCATTTCTACAGACATAATGAAAGATGGTAATAAACAAAGGATATTACGTTTGCAAATTCACAATGTTAAAACTGTATATAATTGTGGGAAATGTTTGTGAAGAATATTAATAATGGTGAAAGCAACAAAAGATGTTAATTATTGTCAGACAACTAAGCATATTTCAGCCCAGCCTTGGCTAGAAGCATACATTTCAGCTTGGTGTAGCAGGCTGCTATGTAAGCTACTACCTATGGGGAAGTTTCTTTTCCTTCTATAGTAGGAAGCTGGTTCATACTTTTAAACCTGAGGGCTTCTATATCAAAGAAAAGTTCTCTGAATATTTTGTATCCTCTGGATAATTTTACTATTCATACAAAGGTCAAATACTTCTTGGAATACAGCTAAGCTATTTGGCTTCAGTAATGTCATGTCTTAATCTTGTCAAAATGTATTCACTCTTCACAGCCCATAAAACATATGGGAATATCTCATAGCACAGAGTACATTCAGGTTAACAAAATTCATCCACTGGAAGCAGAATAAAATGCAGTGTTCAGAGCAGGGGGAAATTCTGCTGAAACTGTGAGCTGGAATGGAAGGAAGATACGGATTTTTCAGTCCAGCACACAGTAAGTGAACAGCATTGGAGCAAATGTGATGACTCAGTGTTGTTAAACAGAAGTATTAACATCAGTCCCCAAAGGAAACAGCTTGGGTTTAACCCCTATATCCAACTCCTACTTAAAGCAATAACAGCTGCAAATGAAGATCTAGGGTAAAAGAAAGTTGTGTGTTAAGATGACTGCTTCTTAGAAAATTAGAAAAAATATGCACAGTGGATAATGTAAATCTTTGTTCTAACAATGTCGACCATACAACCTTAGAACCAGATACGGAGCACAGGATTCACTGATCAAAATGTAAAATACAGTACTTTACTGAAGAATGAAAAAAATCACAGGTGTTTCAGACTGATTTTAGCTTGCAGTGAGAAAATATCATAATCAATCCACTTTGGAAGTTCTCTATATACCAGAACAGAAGTGGTATCTGCCAGGAAACACTGCTGGAGTTTCATTTAGATATATAGAAAATCAGTACAACCAGCAAAAGGAATCTATAAACTAATTGTGAGATATATTCATAATCAAACCTGATAGTTAAGCTTATAGATTTGTTCTGTTTGTATATAAAACTGGCTGCATCCTGGAAGGTCTCAGACTGCGATCTCTAATTCATTCTGTAACGGCTGCTGAATTGGTAACTGCCATTCACTTATTAATTCTTTGCAAATGTTTGAAGGTGCAAAAACTCAAGATGCTCAGTCCTGAAAAAGGCTGAGGCTTCAAAGCACAGTTTGTCTTTTCCTCTCATATATTATCCAACATGATTTTTTGCCTTTTTTTTCTTACTAAACAATGATAAATACCTTTCTCACTGTGAGATTTACTGCTTCTTACAAGTATCTGACAGTTAACCTTGGCAGTCATTTTATTACAGGAGGATGCAAGAAAAATCTGTGAAAGTTCTGGGACTCTGCTCATCTGGCAGCTGAAGGATTCCAGCAAAGCCTTGCTTGGCCTGAGGCTGAGAGGATGGAAGTTTTAATTGCCCATGTGAATACCCTAAATCAAAGAGGAGCCTGCATATTGAGGGGCATTTGCCAGTGTAACTGCCTGAGAATGTGTATGAGAGTTCAGCTGTTCTTGTGTTTCATGTTTTTTAAATGTCGAAAATGTACTGTACTCTTTTGGATGCAATGAATAATTACACTAGGTTATTAACACAAATCAGGCAGTCTTCTCCATTCAGTATTTTTCCCCGAATTCTAAGACATGTGATGTAATAGTATGATATCTTGTTGATTCCTGAAATAATTTCTAATAATTTACAACAAATTTACAGACTTGCACATGCTGATATTGCTAGGAGTACTTCAATTCACCATTTTTTTTCATCAGGCACTTGTTTTCCATCATTTACCCTGGAACTTTGTACAGACAAACTTACCTTGGTGCTATCATAATGTTATTCAGCCATGTATGCGCTTTTATCCACCAACGTTTGTGACCTAGAAAACATTTCTCCAGAAGATACTCTATCTCAAGTGAAAAAGAGGTTTCTGTATCTTCCATAGGTAAAATGATATTCTATGGAGGATATCAGTGTGTACATATTAGCAACAGAAATAGGAATAATGCTAGAATAGGAGAATTAGTAGGAAAACTCCATGATTCAGTCTAATTTGAACCTTAGCATACCCTTATTAAGCACCCTGTGGGTTTTCTTGTGCAAACAGCTGCATTCAGGAATGTCCCAGTTGCGTGTGGATTTATGGCTTTCTCAAATCTGTGACACATCCAGTGAGAGGAGGGTAAACTGAAAAGTCAAGTTCTGTGTTCTTAGAGGCAAGAACTGTAGAACCAAAGAATGTTGCAAATGGGTTCTAATGCCAGTATTTTCAGTGAGGTAAAGTTTGTACCAGCTGGAGATTCAGACCATATATTTTAAATATGGTGTTTCTGCTACTTTTTGTGACTTAAGATTTTAGAACACATTCGCTATACACAGGTCTAGCAGAACATGACCTTAAGGAAAGCTAAAGGGTAAGGGGCTATATTAGTTGTAAGAATTACTTCCCATGACAGACTTATAATCTTGGCAGAGAAACACAGGTTTGGTTTATGAGTAAAGCAGAAATCAGCCTGACAGTAGGCCAATACTAACTGGCCAATTTCAACTTCTCCCACCCTCAGGATTTTTGCATAGCTGCACTACTGCTACATTAGCTGTAAATCAACATGTGAACGCTAAACTAGATCATCTCCCTTGACCTGCTGGTCATGCTTCTTTTGATGCAGCCCAGGATGCAGTTGGCTTTCTGGGCTGTGAGCACACACTGCCAGCTCATGTTCAGTTTCTCAGCAACCAGCATCCTCAAGTCCTTCTCTTCAGGACTGTCCTGAATCACTTCACTGCCCAACCTGTAGCTGTGCCTGGGATTGTCTAGCCCAGGTGTAAAGACCTTGCACTTTGCTTGGTTGATCTTCAGGAGGCTGGCTTTGGCTCACCTCTCAATCCTGTCCAGATCCCTCTGGATGGCATCCCTTCCCTCCAGTGTGTTGACTGCACCACACAGCTTCGTGTCATTGGCAAATTCAATCCCACTGTCTATGTTGCCAAAGGAGATGTTGAACAGGATCAGTCCCAACATCAGCGCCAGAGGGACATCACTTATTGCCTGGCTCCATGAGAACACTGAGCCATTAACTGTGAAACAGATGCAATCAGCAGCAGTCTCTTGAATTTACAGTAATGCTAGTCTGCAAGTTACTTTCTTTGTATGTCTAATTACTAAAATAGAGTTTACCACTAATGAAAAGGCCTTGCATTTCTGCTGGTCTAGAGAGTAAAATTTTTTCTGCATGTTTTTTTGCCAAGGTAGCTCTTTTTTTTTTTTTTTCAGTAAAAGATTGCCATGGATAATACCTTTCAAATCTATGCCAAATATGTGCTGCCAAAATGGCTGAACTCCAAAAGTTTTGCAAGTAGATGTCTTTGAATGTTTCCAGAATTAATTTTGAAGTCTTCTGTTACTAATGTAGATTCAGTGCAGAGAAAACCATCAAAAGTTTTAGCACATTGCCTCCTGTATACCTCACTTTATTGCTAGATCTTCTGTCAGCATAAATCAATGTGGTACAACCATGAGGATTTTTGCCAGCTCTGATCTAGTGTCTAGTCAATCCTTGGCCTGTCCACTAAAACAACAGATAAGTTTGCCAAGTTGGACAAACTAGCTGTGTCTGAATGCTTCTGCTTTGCTATGAGAAATGTGGGCCTATAGTACCAATAAAAAAAAATATTATTCGGTGCCCCAGATAAAGAATCTTCCTTACCCTTAAATTAATTTGATTGTCCACTTCTCTTATACTTGGGGTTTTTTTCACCCACATCATACAACTCAGAATAGCAATCATCTGTCACTGTTTGTTCTGGATCTTAACCCAGCTTCTGTAGAAGTCAAGGGCAAACTCCCACTGGCTGATGAGACAGAAGATCAGTCATCAAAAGCAAAAATATCCCTGGAGTACTAGCTCTGCACAGGGACATGCAGGAGAAGATGGCCACACAGCAACAGTGATTATTATGGAGAAGGGAATTTTTCTGGGGAAGAAGCAGTCAGGATATTTATCAGAGGTTTTTCAGATTGTATTCTGGCGTTAGCATGCTTTTCCATTGTGAAAGTTCTATTAGCTGGATCCTTGCCAGGTAGGCTTTTTGTTTTGATACTACCTTGTAACTTTCCCTGGAAAGTTCCCAAAATATGCCTGAATATTTATCTGTTTTTCTAGTCCAAGTTAAATATTTCTTTTCTATTTACTACATGTAAAAAACTCTGCTAACAGAAACAAAACAGAAAACAGTAAGGAATTCGGGTGTGATTTTTCAAATATTTTTTTCCCCACTAACTTTGATGACATATCTCAGGACAATTTAGTCTACTTAATTAAGTTTATAACAACACTGTCCTCCTCAGATGAAACAAAGTTTGGGTCCTGAAAGAAACAATTTTTGGATAAGCCCCACAAAGCAGATCTCAAAAGCTGTGTGACACACTACTTGTGTTTTAAAATATAAAACTATTCTGGCACTATCAAGTATTTGCTTGTTGGATAGAGACTTGGTCAAGAAATGGAGGGATTCACAGAAGAGTGACCCATACACCTTTTCAAAGGCTGAAGACTGGGAGGGGGAAAGTGGAAAAGAACAGATGTTTCTATACTTCTGTTTAAGCAGATGTACTCAATTCCTTTCTCACCTTTCCCTACCTGTCTTCCATGATCTCATATTTAAGCTTCTTCACATACTGCATCTTTTATTTCTTCTCTGAGACTGATGTGGACAGTATCACAGTTCTTAACAGTGTGTTGGCACAGAATAATATTTATATTATCAGTGTTGCTAAAGGATTTGGAAAGATTTGTCCTATAATACCAGTACTGGGTACTCAGTCATCCAGACAGTGTAAACTGGTGCTCAATCCCACCAGTGTAAAGCCTTAGCACTTAACGCATGGTAACTGGTGAGTGGGTGTTGGCTGCCTTTCCTACTGTTGGGAGCTGCAGCATATAAGGTGCTGTACTTTTATTTTAGGGTACACAAGACATTAAATTTGACTACGACACTATGAAATAGAAATGTACCAGACTTTCTATGGTTAAGAATACACTCAAGATGGTTATTTTTGCATGTTTATTATCTTAGCTGTCAATATTTTGGTTTCTGATCTTTTCTTTCTTATTTGCATTTCTTTAGCTTTGTGGAATGCATGTTTGTTCTCCTACTCCATGCATTTCTAGTTGGAGGTAGGACCTCACAGTTTTATCACATAATGATTATTTCCTATCATTTATAGGAAGATGTTTGCTTTTAGAGCAGAATTTTGCCATCTCCTGTAGTAATGTTTTTTTAGCATTTTCTTGCATTTTGTGATGTGGAAATGCTCCTTATTAGAGAGCACATCTCTAAAACCTGGGGTTTTTTTTCTTCATTCTCTTGCATCCTTTCTCTCAATAATTGGAGTGCCTTCATTTACTTCAGTAGATTCAGCTGGATAAAAGGTGTTGTAGTAAGATTTTTCTTGAAACTGTGTCTGGTCTTTCCACAGCCAGTCAGAAATCAGTAACAGGTATACTACAAATCCTCATTTGGATGTTGGTGATTTAGGATTTTGCAATTCTTTAATATTAATTTTGCTCTTTTTCCAGCTTAATCTCCTCAGTTTTTATTTTCCAATTTAGCCCCCTTTTGCTTTTGTCCTCCATAAAGACACATACATATACAGGCATGAACATATACACAAATCCTTATTTCTTTAGCATAGTCTGTGGTAATACATTCAGAATTTTGCAATCTCTTTTTTTATGAGAGAAGAGGAAAGTTTTATGAATTGATAGAATTTGAAGTGGAAATGAACCTGGTAGGCAATGCTTCAGGGAAGTGAGTTTGAACTGATACCACTCATGGCTAAATGATATAACATACATCTCCTCCAATTCTGTCTATAAACAAGCAGATTCTTAAATTAATATTTTTGATTGTCATATTAACATTTCTTCATAGGATGAGAGATGATGTAATGTTTTCATTAATAGATAAGAATGCTATTATTTAGTCCTGCTATTGCTGTTTTCATTTACACATCCTTATGGTAAATTTGAGTCAAAATGATTTCATTTTTTTCCAATGGGAAGATGATATGACATAGCATCCTGCAGGAAAATCTTAATATCTGTCTGAGACATAAAGGATTTGCTTGTAATAACTTTGCAGTCATTCTGGACTATAAGCTTAAAAATGTAACCAATCCATTATTTCTATTAGGAGTAATGCAGAAAAATAGGATATGAAGCTGTTTAGGTGTTTGGTTTTGGTTTGTTTTTTTTTTTTTTTTCCTGAAAACAGATATTCTCATGGAGTGTGAGACAGTCTGTGGCTTGATTCATGTATATTTTATCTGAAACAGTCTCATGGTTTGAGGGATAATCTCATTTCACACGGTGAAGGGGGGAGGGCAACCTTTAAGTGCAGTCAGTAAAATGACATTAACTACAGTGAATACGCATATGCAAACAAACACAAAGTCCTGTGTGAACTGGTTCTCAGCTTCCTGTGGGAATGACATCTTCAGTGGATTATATTTGAGCCCACTGAGAATCAGTTGGGATGACAGCTGAGCTGGAAGCTATGCAAGAATATTGGCTGCTGTCTGATTTCATATGTTAGTGATACCTATACTTAGCCTACTGTCCAGGGTAGTAACAGTAAAATTGGTACAAAGGATGGCTGTGAAAGGAGGCCGAGTGTGATTCTTCCAGGCAATTGTAGCACTATTGTCAAGATTCTTTCTGAAATGTGTTTTCTGTTTTTCTTTTTTATGGATCAAGGACAATCTGTTGTTAGTAATGGTCAGTTTCATGCCTTATCCTTGGTACATTTTTTGATAGCAAGGTAACTTCTTAAAAGTAAAAACTGTTACAGTGTAGGAATTATATGCACAGAGTTGAATTAGCAAGTTATATATACGGGCAATGTTATATAAAGGGCAGAACAGAGATCTGTTTCTCACTTGCTGCCCTTTCTATCTGTGAATATATATCTAGAATTGCATTACCTTGCTTTGTCAGGTATATGTAGGGGTGGTATGTGAGCAGTTCAAAACACTCATGGCCTTTGATCAAAAGCTTGAGGGGGATGTGTAAATCAGGTTCCCTTAGTTCCTTCAAAAGTCCTGCCACTAAATAATGCTATTAGGATCATTTAGAAGTGATTTATTGATGTGAAAATCATAGCAGTGATATAACTTATATTTCAAGAAGGAAGAAAAGTTTCAAATAGGAACATGAAGGCTTTTGTACACATTGATAAAGTTCTTTTGAACCTTCTCCAGGCTAAACAGTCCCATCACTCTCAGCCTTTTCTCATATGGCAGATGCTTTTCATCTTCATGGATCTTCACTGTATTCATTCCATTATGTTCATGTCTCTCTTGAGCTGAGGGACTCAGAGCTGTACTCAGCATTCCAGACTGGATCTCACCATTGCTGAGCAGAGGGCAAAGATCACCTTCTTCATCCTATTAGCAGCACTCTGACTAATATAGCCTAGGAAGCCATTGGGCTATGCTGTGATGGTCCTTTGACAGCCCATGGCCAACTTCATATCACCAGGACACCCTGGGCTTTCTCTGCTTTAAAGCTGGTTGCCCCCAGCTTGTGCTGTTCAGCCAGAGAGCGCAGGAAGTGGTCTTGGTCTCAGCCTCCTTCAAAGGAGCTTGTTTCACAAACAGCTCAGGCTATAATGGCTTTTCAACTTTATTCAGCCAAGCTGAGTGTATACAAATGACTGCTGTGAATATCTTTCCCTTCAGCCTGTGGAGTATTTTTAACAATCTTGTCATTCCCTTATAAAATAAGCAAGAAATTAGGAGCAGCAGCTTCTGTCTGAATACTTACAAAATTAATCTGGAAAGGAATCTAAAAAGCAGAAATGTCATAGAAGTGCTAAAGTGAAACAGCTTTATAAGAGATCTAATGTGCATCCTCACTCCCTTTCACTGAAATTACGTAGGTTTGGAATTACTATTCTTGCTTTTAACACACCAAAATAACATTTAATATGTAATTAAAATTATATCACTTAATAAATGCTTGTTTTCAGAGCTAATTCCTAGGAATCTGTTTTCAACTTAATTCTAGCTGAGGCTTAATGGTGGGACAGACCTCTGCAAACTCAAGCTATTTTCTATCCTTGCTTGAATGCAGATATTCTCTTTCCAGACTACAAGTCTGCCAATGCTAAACAATTCCTTCAGTCCTGATCTGGAAAGAGTATTTTTCTTGTCTTTGTGCAGCAGTCACAGCATCTTATTTTATATTATCTAAAGTAATTCCAGGTTTTCTCTGCAGTCCTAAGGTTGCTTGCCCCTAGCATATGATTTTTTTAGATGTAGTGAAGAATATGTTCAGTGTCTCCTGACATTAATTTATGCTAAGATCTTGTGGATGTAAAAGAAAATGGAGTAGCTTGGTAGTATAAAATACTGTGTGTGAAGTAGGAGGATTTGGTTTAGTGTGAGGTGTCCCTGCCCATGGCAGGGGGGTTGAAACTTGATGATCTCAACCCTAACTATTCTATGATTCTATTTCCCACTAACATTACTTTTGGATTTTTAAGTTTTATGCATTGAATCAGTGGCACTTCATTTGATGTGTATTTTCCTTGAATAACCCAAGAAAGTGAGGGTCAAATGGAAAATGTATTAAAGGTCTTGTTGATTTAGTTTAGGAATAAGTTCTGCGTTATGCTTCATATGCTACTCAAAACCAAGTTGTTTGTCATCATTTAGCAATACTTTACAATGTGCTTTTCATTCAAAGCCCTTCTCATCTTGACTGAGCCTGCATTTTATATGTAGTACACATACATAGAGTATACAAGCTCTGTACATATTATACCATCTAAAGTACCTTAAATGTAACAAAAAAAAAAAAAAAAAAAATAGAGAAGAAATCTAAATCCTTCTTTTCATTAAATACATGCTATTGGTCTTTTTGAATGCCTGATATGAGACCAGAACTGTATCTACATTTAAAATACAAAAAACAGTAACAATTCTGCTATAAACAGGGCTCTGCTCAATACAGCAACATAATCTGTCTTCAGCTGGAACAATAACTTGGATTAGACTCAAGAGCAGCCCCTTTTCTTACCGTGAAAGGAAGAAGCTTTGAGACGAGCAGGACTGTAAAACTTCTATGTGACATATTTGAAAAAAATGAGTAAGGATGTTATGTAAACACTGTGTCCTAATGCTCTGCAAAGGAAGGAGCTCTCTGCTCCCATCTTTTGGTGATCACGAGGAAATCTGCTGGTTTTATCTGTACAGTATGGTTTAGTGTCCAGAGTTCAGCTGTAATACCTGTCTTTCTCCTCCTTAGTAGCTGATGCAGTGCTGTGTTTTGGTTCTAATCTGGGAACAATGCTGATAACATACCAATGTTCTGGTTGTTGCCAAGTAATGCTTACTCCGATCAAGGACTTTTCAGTCTCATACTCTGCCAGTGAGGAGGGGCATAGGAAGCCAAGAGAAAGCAGAGACAGGACACCTGAACCAAACTAGCCAAAGGTGTATTCCATACCACAGCACATCATGCACAGTATATAAACGGAGAGGGAGCCACCCATAAGGCCCAGATGTCTGCTCCAGTCAGGCTGGGTATATGTCAGTGGGTGGTGAGGAATTGTATTGTGCATGAGTTGTGTTTATTGCTTTGCTTTTTATTTTTCCTTTTCCCTTTTTAGTTTTATATTGTCTCCCCTCGTTATTTCCCTTGTCATTATTATTGGTGGTAGCAGCAGTGGTTTGTGTTATACCTTAGTTACTGGACTGTCCTTATCTCAACCCATGGGAGT
>JAOEHX010060408.1:5056-46187 GCA_025448015.1 Bolborhynchus lineola
CTATTGATAGTTTGTTTACAGTGCCGGACTCCAAGGCAGCAGTACTGTAATATATTCAAAGAGAATCATGCTGGTGTAGGTTAAAAGTTCTAGTGAGAAGTGGATCTGAATTTCCTCTTCGTAAGCTTAGTTGACAGCTATTAGAATGCTTTCTCTTTAATTCCTGCAGATAATTGTAAAGTTTATATGAGGAGAAGCAGCTTTAAATCTATGGTGGCTTTTATATGTTGAACTTGGGTGGTTTTTTTGTCTGTATTTTGAGTCATCAATGCATTCACATTGGTGGAATCTATAATGTTATTTATTAATGTTATTTATTTATTATGTTATTCATACAGGACACCTTTTAAAAGTGCAGAATATATACACTGAACTTTGATTATTTTTTTAATTGAAGAATATGAAACATTTAACATTTTTAGTTTAATTTCTATATACAATGCTGCTTTCACTCGTGCATCTCAAAATACCTGCAAAAGGACTAAAAAAATCGATTGCATTTTCTTTTCACTTTAAAATAATTACATAGGGAATTACTACATAACATAGATAAAGGTCAGATATTTGAAACTGAATAAAATCTGCAGCTATTTAAGTTTTTGTTGTTTTTCATTGCCTCAGGTTTTCCTTGCTTGGGGCAGAATACTGACCCTTGCACTGTAAAGCTGGTAAATGGTGATTTACATATGATGTACATACCTGATTTCCTGCAAGATTAGAATGAGCACCAAAGTTGCCATTAATCCTGAGAAAATGTTTATGTCTTTCTCTCTTCCTGGTGCCATCAACCCTCTGCCTTCCTTTTCACCTGGAAAGTGCATTGGCTGAACCTACTACTCTATGGTAGAACCAAGATGGAGAAACTGAAGTTCTAAGACCAGTGTTATGTACTGCTGGGATTGGGCTTTTGAGGAAAATAATTTCAATGTGGAAACTTTCACCTGAAAGAAAGCCAACACTGACTTTCAGATTCTTTGGGATGGGAAAAGAGTGACTAGTTAAATGTATAATTTTGTGGGGAGATCTACAAATGCTTCATTTACTCATCAGTTTCCCAACAGAAACCTTACTATTTCAAAACAGGTTGGGTTTTCTTGAAATGTTATTGTTGGTCTGTAAAAAAATAATAAAGAACAGAATGTTCAGCAAGTAATACTATTCCTTCTGCACCAGTATTTGACATGGCCGGTACTTTCAGGATATAACCACCTCCAGACTCATTCTCAGGAAGAAAATGAGGTGTTAAGGAGGATCTCATTTTTGCTATATGCTTTAATGCCTGGTAATATGTAGAATACTCGCATGACAAACTCTGCTTTCTTGGTTTTATAAATAATAATTGTTAAAAAAAATTGGATTTTAAAAATTACATGGGAAAATGTGTAGAAACATTACGAAATATACAGTGTATAGAAATTAATAGGTCTTGAAGGGTCAAATCCCCACTAACTGGGTTGGTTGCTCCTGCAGATATTTGGTCAACCAGTTTCAAGTCCTCCAGTAGGCAGTATTTCTGGATTTCTTTAGGCAGGCTATTCTCAAGCTTTAATATTAGAACTAATTTCCTTATGTCTAATCTAAGGCTTTCTTGATGTAATCCAATAGTCTGTGTCCTATTAGGAAGGATCAGGGAAAAGAGTTTATTCTCTTATTTTTAGCTACCTTCTACAGATATAAAAATTATTTTCAGCGTTTACCCTTCATCTTCTGTATTCATAGTCCATGTTTTCTAAACATCTAATTTGTTTTGGCTTCCTCTTGTTGGTTTCAATTTGTATTGTTGCTGGATTAACCACAAGGCGGGTAATTTTTCGTTTTTGACTTTGCAGTCCCCAGACTGGACACAGGGCCTTTAAGTGCTGATTAAAGGAGAAGAAAATACTTCATATGGCTTTCACTTTGGACTTCCAGTATGGAGGGGGACCTGTTTCATAACACAATGATATGAGAGATCTCCGTTCATCTTGTTACCTGTTACTGAAGCCTTTTTCTCATAAACAAGCAAAGAAAACAACACAAAATAAAACAACACAAAATCAAACAAGTCCTCAAATGTGGTTTTGAGGCTGTTGTTCATCCTGTTTTAATAGATCAGATTAATCCTACTGAGTGTGGACTCCTGCAGTTGTCTTTGCTGAAAAGTATCTAATTTTCTAGACTGTTTCTCAGAATTCTTTTGAATCACATCTCTGTGTTTCTTGTTGCTCTCAGTTTGCTATTGTCTGCTAAGGTATTGGGTATGTTCTTCATTAATGAAGTTGTTGAACAATCTGAAACACATCTCTGCAGCATCAATGAGTTGTGTCCCTCCTGCACCACAGCACATACTGAGATCTATCAGCAAAAGAATTACTATTTTGCCTATTCTAATAAACTGCAGTGAATAAAGCACAGTATAGGTAGAACACCACTAACACCAAGGGATATATGAAAGAAAATTAGCTGTCTCTGTTGGAACATATCCAATTCCAGGAATATCTCAGATAAGTAGCTATGATTTCTTACAGGAGAAACTGCTACTCAGTAGGACTTAATATGACAAAATACAGCAGTGCAAAACTAGAACAGCTCCTGTCTTTACTCTCCTTTTCCTGTCCCTTACTGGCTATCTTCGCCACTGGCTCACTGCTATATCTTGCTGTCCTCTATCCTGCTAAGTACTTAACTACCATATAAATTGCCATATCCAAATTTCTTCTATGCATTATTCAAACCACAATATCATTGTGCATTTTCTCTCTCTTGAATTTGAAAACTACAGAAAAAGCACAAGTTCTCAGATGCAAGCACTAGGTTTGCAGATAGGTTTAGGTTTATAATATGCTTACAGTTTTTCCAAACATACCACTGATATGAAAAATGGAAATCTTATTAGTGTTTCTGTAAGTCTCAGATATGGAATTTTGCATATTTAGTTACTATTATTAGTATTTATTTTTATTATGTAATAATGGATAAAAATATATTGATAAATGTATACTGTGTATTATTCATTACATATCATTTACTATTAGTTCTGACTAATATCAAGTGAAACATCAATTTAACATTGTATTTTATCGGATTTCAAGAGCAGACAATTATTTTAATATTAGTTTTAGTACAGAATGGTAAAACTTTAGCATGGCTACTCATAATCAGCGTACGAGGTACTATGGCAGTTTATGCATCTGAAGTGCTGCATATAAATTTTAACTATTATAATGGCAAATTACACAACCTCTTATAGTGGATTATCTTTCAGTTGCACAGTACAATTTTAATGACCTGTCTTTTCATTTTATTAATTCTGTATTTACTGTGTGTTAGCACAAGGCAGGAGACAGAATACATGGCATTTCAATACATGGGAGTACTGCATTTTGTAACCACACAAAATACAAAGAATAAGGTCAAATTTAGTTCGTTACCATTAGTCAAACCATCACCAGCAGAATCTGGCTGTCTGTGCAGTTGCAACATTCGGATGAAAACAAGCAAATACCGAAGGTCAAAACCCCTTTGTGTTTCCTTCTATCTCCTCTCTTTGCCAACAGACGTTACCACAGGGACACCAGCAATATCAACAACGACAACCGTGGAAATCCGGAAGAGCAGTGTTATGACAACTGAGATCACCTCTAAAGTGGAGAAAGTCCCCACAACAGCCACTAGCAGCACCACATGCCCTTCCATGGAGACTGAGGAAGAAAAAGCAAAAAGACTGCTGTACTGTTCACTATGCAAAGTTGCTGTCAACTCTGCCTCACAGCTGGAGGCGCACAACAGTGGTGAGATGGAGCAGTGCTTGCTTTTCTGCTTTTTTTCCTTCTGTCTCAAGAGCTGTGCAATTATCTTCCCCTGAATAGATTAGGTCTCTTGCAGCAGGGGACAAAGAGGTGGCAGAAAACTGGCAATTACAAGGAATTCATTAACCACTAAAGAATAAAAATGACAGGCAAAGAGACTTTCATAAAGGGGGAAGAAAGGGATTTCATTGCATGCAAGTTACCCATTTTCTTACATTTTAGCTTTTGCAGCTTCCAAACTTTATAGAGCTAAATGACAGCTCATGCTTCATTACCTTTGGTGTTCAGAGTTTGCATAGTTTTGTTTGTGCCAGCTAGCAAACTGAGTATGAATGCCATTAGTTTTGTTTGAAATCTAACAAATTAAGGCTGAAAGAGGGAGCGTCAGTTGGAGTCCAATAATGAGAGTTAGAATTCTTAGATCCATATTGTCTGTTAATAACCTGTTAAAATTATGTATATTTTCCCTTTGTTTTCGTCAACTGATAGCAACTACTGTATGACAGCTTCTTAATTTCCCAGTGTTTTCTTGTTATAAGAGCTAGTAGCTTCAATCATTTCCAGTAGTAGCGAGCCATCACTCAGAGTGACTATTTTAAGCGTCTCATTGATTGGCTGTGTTGTGAGCAGAGATAAAAGATCTTGGGATTTAATATGGCGTCAATGACCACCTATAATCATCCTACAGAAATCTCCTAATTTTTGGATGTCAGGGGTTACCTGCCAGCAGGGTAAATAAACTTAAGAGACAGAGAGCCTAAGACTTGAAACATAAAGACAGCAATCATGTACCTGCAGCAAAATTACCTGTGGTTTCATGATGTAATAAAATAGGAATTAACTTTGACATGTCTGAAGAACCCACTTAAATTAAAAAGGAAATAACAATTTGTTGGTATTCATGAGAAACAAAGCCTAGTCAGTTTTAAATGCTGTGTTTGAGGTATGCCAGGTCTTCAACTGGTGAAAATTCAACTTTATAAAGCTTCACATGAGGGTTAGACAACATTTTTCTCATCAAGATGAGAGTCAAAACATTATTCTTAATATTTAAACACAACCTTCCAAGTTTTTGCTGTCTATGCTGATAAACTGTGTGTGTGCTCACACATGCATGCTTGTAAAAGTGTACGTGTGAGTGCATATACCAATTACCCATGGAACAATAGTTCTGTACACAGAACAGTCTGTTATCATCACAGCCTGCCTGTGTGGAAGTCAACAGTATAAAAGGTTGTTCAGTCTGAATAAAAGTAACACTACAGGACACTTGTTTTCTATCCAGTCTTTATTTTAATAAAAAATTCAAGTGCAATTTTCTCACATGTACGTTTCTCACACATTTTGGTTTCTCTCCAGGCCATTGAAGATCCATAGGTTGCTGTTAAAAACCTTTGCCCCTTCTTGATTTGGAAGCTAATTAGTTAATTACAGATTTAAGTGCAAGATACGTAAGACATAATGTTTATCAATCCATTCAGGAGGGCTACAAATCAAATCCAACTACATCTTTAATAGCTAAAGTACTCTTCCTTTGCAGCTACAGTTCAGGTCTTATTAGCAGCAGGAGTTAATGAGAAAAGTCACACCCATTTAACTTCACATCAGGATACCTGATTGTGCCACTACTTACTGGTGTGGCTGCTTTGTTCTAGTGCATTACCTACAGTTATGTAATTTAATAATGAAAGATGTTAAATACTGTTACATTGGTATGAATCAGATACAGACAAACACAGGCATATTCCAAGGACAGCATGTGGCACCAAGCCAAGGCTCATATGATTTTCTTTTAAAAAGAAAATAAAACAATGAATGCAACCAAATTGCCAAAGTTGTTTCTGTTTCCCATTTCTGATGTCTCCAGGGACTAAGCACAAAACTATGCTGGAAGCTCGGAATGGAAGTGGAACCATAAAAGCCTTTCCCCGGGCAGGCGTAAAAGGCAAAGGACCTGTGAATAAAGGAAACACAGGCCTTCAGAACAAAACATTTCACTGTGAAATATGTGATGTGCACGTAAACTCTGAGACACAACTGAAACAGGTACTCAGCTAGCTTGCAGAGTGTGAATCCTTGGCTATTCTTTGTTTTCATCATGATAAAGTACCAACACAGCCAGCATCTGTCAGTCTAACAGTTTACATCCAAATGAAGCTTACAGATTTTGCCCTTTATTTGGCTGTCATACTGTCTTTTTCAACCTAGTTGTCTTTATGATTCTATGATTCTACGTAAATTTCTGTAAAGAATTACAGAAGCTGTAAGCTGCAACATGTTACAACTGTCTTTATACTACTGTAATTGTCATGAACTAATAAACCCTGCCATTTAGTGTACTGCATGATATTGGACTTGACAAAGATATGGAGGTGGGTACAGGCAGTACTTTCACAGAACACTGAATAACCTGCTTAGAAATGCAGGCTGGAGAGGATTTGTACTATTTTTTTATCAGTGTTACCCTGTAACTGAGAAGCATGACCTCTAAATTGCAATTACACTAAGTTATGCTCAGTCATTCTTCAGATGAACAAAGCCTTTGTTCTGAAAAACACTTAGTTTAATTCCATATGCCTTTTGGAATTAAACTTGGGGAACTTTACAAGAATGAACATGAATTCACTAATGGACAATAGCAATACTTCCCTTCTGCTTTCAGGGGTGAAAAAAAAAAAAAAAAGCCCAGTTCTTTGGTCTTTTTTTTTGTGAGAACTGTTGAGAATGGAAATCAAAGAATATAGTATTGAAAAAGGTCCTTTACATCTGAAATCACGTCGGTGTAGAAGGATTTTTGTAAAATCTCAGATTTCATGAAGAAGATAGTGGATTTTGTGGGGTTTTTTCAATGTCACTTAGTTTGATTTGTAACCATCTTTCAACTGAAATCTTAGGAAGATCTTCAGGCTTCTTAGGTATTTAAACAATTTTATGACCTTCCCCCCTGGCCCCCTTCCAATAGAGGATACTCTACTATCTAATATTCTTCCAAAATTTCTGTCAGCAGTGGATTGAATTTGATGGGTGCTTTATAGATGGGGAGGAATTTTGCAAAGGTTTCTGTCTTTGATCTGATTCAGGTCCTGTTGAAGTTAGCAAAGGTGATAAAATAATTGACTACAGGGGAAGAAGAGCTGAACTGTTGAAAGTCACAGTTCCAGTATGTGATACACAAAGGATCATTCAAGTTGGAATAGACCCTGTTTCCATCCGTTAATTGAATTAGTCAATATAATGCTGCTATAGACAGCAGTAGCCTTCTTAGAACACCATTATGAAAAGCAGAATCTGAAATGATCTATTAAACAGCTATCACTCTTTCTCCCCCCGAAATGTATTTTAACAGCACATAAGCAGTAGAAGGCACAAAGACAGAGCTGCTGGGAAGCCACCTAAACCGAAATACAGCCCTTACAACAAACTTCAGAAGGGAGCACATCCTCTAGGGGTAAGTCAAACACTTTTTATTTTATTTATTTATTCATTTATTTAATTTATTTTACTTTTATTTTCACCAGGCTGAGTAGGGGTTTTAGAAAATGTAGGTGGAAAAATTATTAAAATGAGAGCAATAGTGTCAGCAGTGAGAGTATGCAAGTATATGAGCCCATGGAAGCCCACAAGGGACTTTTTGTATACTCTGATGGGTGCTGACTACAACCTGTGGGTCCTCAGTTTTGTAGCTGAAAATTAATAACCGCAGGAAAGAAGCTTGTTTCAGTGGTAATTAAAGAGCAAGAGATGAAAGAAACATCCAGATGTCAAACAAGATTTTTCCAGTTTTCACAAAGGACAGCAGTGATGAAATGGCTACATAATACTCTATAAAACATGAAACCATTCTTCTATTTAGAAAATTATTCAGATAACAATTAAAATAATTGAAAACAATCCATCTCTCATTTCTTTCCACTCAGTTTCAAGATAGTTTTGGTCACATTTTTGTCTGCCAGGATAAACTATCTGTAACGCAGTTCTTACTAGTTTCAATAGCTGAGAATGATGTTTACTTTTTAATAAAAAAACCCTCTAGGATTCTGCCATTAGTTAAGAAACAGTTTATATTGTGAGTGGGTTAGTGAAACATCTGACATTTATCTCCATCAGATAAACTGTGTGATTGTTTTATGTGCTGTGGTGTTTCCTAAGGGTTTATAGATGGTTTTGGCAGAGGAAGGATGTTGAATCATTGGTCTCATAGAGATTAGCTCCTTATGCCATGACCATCTTCTCTAATGCTGTTAGAATATGGAGCTTTGTTTCTGTGAAAACCCAGGTCTCTTTAGGTTAAAGATCTTTTCTTGACAACAAAAGTTTGTCTTTGTTTGGGCCACCTCATGAATATATATTAATGCATAATTCATTTGGATAGGAGCTTTCCTAAATGTTGTAGCGTAATGGAATGCCGCATTCTGGTAGATCCACTGGTAGGGATATAGCCCCATAGGGTTTTCCAGCAATACACCAGGAAGACCAAGGTCTACAGTACATATAAGCTATACTGAAAGGAATAGAAAATATGTATGACGTAAGTAGGAGAAGGAAACACTAAAGCCTCTCTGACAGGATTATTGTTCCTTTTGGAAATCCATTGTTTCCTAGGGGATGAAAATAACTATTACATTACTGTTGTTGTGCAAAGTTCTCTATTTACAAATTTTTGTAATGGTGGTTTTCAAGAGCTCCAGCTAGGATCATTTAGTTGCTGCATAGACAAATAAAGGCAATGTATCTTTTTCCTACTCCCTCACTCCCAATTACTCACAATATACAAGTCAGGCTATAGGTGCACAAAGAGACAAAGGGGACTTAAGAATGAGAGAATGAGTTAAACAAACAGATATGTGTAGTAGAATGGAGTCCACACTTAGAAAAGATGGCAGCAGTTATCTATTTAGTCTTTTTGGTTTTGAATAGAAAAAATACCAAAATTGCTGTCACTTCAAATGTACGCTGGCACAGCAACAAGCCAAAGATGTGCTAATTTAACTTTGAATGTAAATGTTTTTTATGAGCTCCAGATTTTTGTTTGCTCCCCATTAATTTTTCAAGTCATTTACTGTCCCTGAGTTTGCTTCATTGAAAATGAAACAGATGGTGCCTGCTTTACTTTTGATGTTGACCTGTGTGTTAACTAATACTTGCAGGATATTGTATATGTTAAAAATTACTAGATTTGCAGCTATCTGTGTTGATAAATTAACTACAGAGCTATCTGACTTCATTAGAAGTTTTTTATTCCTCCAAAAATGGTAAAATAGTCCTAGCCTTTTAATATAAATGTAAGTCATATAAAATCTCTGTTCTTCATGACAAAAAAAAATAAATGTATGAACATCACCAAATTTTTTTCCACAGAAGTTAGGAAAAGGATGTACTAGATTTTCATAACTGTTCTAGACCAAAACATTTTCATTGCCATGTTTTCAGTATCATCTGTACTGCTTTGCCTGGTCTGGTTTTGCATGCTTCAGAGGAAACTTTATGAATTGCCATGGTACTATTGCAGAGTTTAAGAAATCTTATAGTATTGGGACTTACTTGATATTTCTTCAAGCCACAAATGTCCAGCATGGGTAAAACACTATACTGGAGAGAAAAAGTTTATCAGACATTTGATAGTCCAAACTTTCTGCAATAAAATAACCCTTAGGAAAAACATCCTTCTCTGGAAATTCTAGACCTCAGTCAGAGCTCTGTTGGTTTGGGCTGGGGTTTTCTGCACTTTGTACTCAGGATTTTTTTTTTCTGTGTGTTCTAAACAGTATTTACTGAAAACAGTGAGGAAGGAGGAAAAAGTTAAATGCTCAGCAGGGAAGAATACAACTTGGATCATTGGGTGTCGCACCCTTCAAGGAAAAGATCAGATCATTGCTTTTCATAGGCACCGTGAGGAATTTTGTATCTACCATGCATTATATCCTCCTTTAAGAGAATGTCAAAATCTGGTCCACTACGAGTATCCCTCTCAGAGCTTTAAAAAGACCTTGAGGCCAGCAAAGTTGCCAGTGGGTATTAGGAAAAGTAAAAAGTCACAAATCCATCTGATTGGTAAAGAACCACATGCTTTGTAGAATATGGCAATAGTGTAATGATGAAACTCACTGGTGGTTCATGTCAGAGTACTCCTGTCCTTACTTTCTGACTAGTCATTCACCAAGGTACTTGTGAATTGAAAATATCAGATTGATAGAGTTCAAGGACGAGAAAATGTTTCTCTGAGTGAGAAGTGTCCATACTTGCAGTGAGATGTACCATGGTATCGTATATATATTCAATACCACATATTCAGGTTTATGTTCTTTGCAAAGGGCCTCAGGTCATACCAGGACACAGACCCACTGAAAGTCCATCAGAGCCAATGGGAACTTTTCCTTGCCAGTGGATGAGGTTTCTATTCTTATGTCAGAATTGTAAAACCAGAACAACAAAGGTATTCAGGCTCCTGGCATCTCATTAGAAACTTGAAGTCCCACTGAAATCTGCAGAAATCTATATAGACTACTCTGATGTTCATTTGTATGCATACCAAATAAAAATTCTCTTAAATAATAATGGACCTCTGTGAATATATTCAATCAGTCTGGAAAAAGCATCAGGAGTTGTTTTGGGTTTTTTTTTTGTCTTTCTGGAAACTAAATGAGTTGTATTTGGTAACTGCACAAGACTCATGATTTAAATGTTTTTAAAGGAGGAGCCTCAGAGACAGTAATAAAAATGTTTTGGTATGTGATGTAGGGAAGATTCTTTTCATGACAACATTTTAAAATATCTGCCACTTTTTCACAGTCCTTGTAAGAGTGAACAGTATCTTAGTCAGAAATATTTGAAGGTGCAGCTAGATGACACAGGGCAGCACCCATAGAATTCACCACCTATTTGAACCTGTGAAACATAGAAGATTTTCATAACTGGTGCAAGACAAACTTTATTTATTTGCTTGCTCTTGGAAACAAGAGGTAATAAATAGGAGCTAGCTGGAGATCTTAATTTTAAGTAGAACTTACATCTTAATGGTAAAAACAAAAGTACTTTCTTAGTCAGACCATGGAATAGGAGACGTTTTCATTCTGCTTTGTTCTCTACTGTAAAGCTGTCCAGATGGCGGTCTTTTAATTGATGGATAATTCTTCCTTATTTAATTCTTGTATGGTACATGCAGCATTACTTTAGTGCAGATTGCCCAGCCCCTATTTAGGTTTTCTTTGTTTTCTAATCTCATGTTAAATTGCAAGCCTCAGTGATAAGGTGTGAACTCTTGGCCTCAACCGAATCCTGCTCACCCTTGTCCAATCTGTAAGATCGGGTCTCCTGTCACAAGCCTGCAGCTCACAGAGTCAGTAGCCACTATGAGGCCCCTCATGCCTGATTTTGCACTTATCATCTTAAGTCAAGCTCCCTGTGGTGTTCCTAATGTGAACAAATTATGTCTCTCTGTTTGTTTGTTTTCTCTCTTCCCCACAGGTAAAATTAGTATTTTCAAAGGAACCTTCAAAGCCAATGGCTCCACGAATCCTACCAAACCCGCTAGCAGCTGCAGCAGCAGCTGCTGCTGTGGCTGTGAATTCCCCCTTCAGTCTTCGCACAGCCCCAGCAGCTACCCTTTTCCAGACTTCAGCACTTCCTCCAGCACTCCTACGACCAGCTCCGGGGCCTATACGGACCACTCATACTCCTGTGCTGTTTGCTCCTTACTGAACTCCAAACAGGAATTAATTGTACTGCAATAATTTTTCAGATCAAACAAACAAAAAAACAAAAGAAAACAAAAAGAAAATCAAGAACATTGAACTATGCAGGTTTATTTATAGTTTAAAGTATATATGAAGAGCCAGGACTTTTGATAGAGAACTGAACAAATTCTAAAAGGGGGAATGGGCAGTATTTTCTCCAGATGAGAACATTCCTCTTGAGTATTGATCGTTTTAGAACTGATCTCCAAGCATTGACTTGTAGTGACACATAAAACTTATGAAGCCTTTGACTGTGCTTTTTGGCACATATTTCCCTGCAATGTCTTTCCTGCTTTATGAAACAACTTACAAATTTGTCTAAAGGGCATTAACTGGTTCCAATGTACATAAAATACTTTATTCTGTAGATTAAAGAAGAAGGAAAAAAAAAAAAAAAAGAAACACTGTGAATAGTAGTACCCTTACCAATCTTCCTGCCAAATCAGCAGTTAATGGGTATTTATCTGAACAAAAGTAGATATAATAGATGTCTTGTAAAACAGTAGTATTGTGTCTCTATCTATGCCACTAGGTTTCTAACTGAGTTGCAAAAGACAAAATGAAAAAAATTATGTCACTTTGGTAAGTAGTCAAAAATGACAACAATAATGTGGAGGCTGTTCCCGGTGAGCAAAAATTGCTTTCCTCACCCAGAGAAGAATGGGCATGAAGATAGTAAATGATTAAGGCAAAGTAAATGGTAAAGATTCAGTGAGAGAAAAAAAAAAAAATATCCAGATCCTGTACACAGAATAGGTCAAACTTCTATTTAACTGAGAACATTATGTGTACAGTGTGTACTGGGTGCATATATTCAAAAGGTGTAATACATACAGGATAAATCAATGTTGAAGGCATGCCAGTGGACAGCTAAAACTACACTGTTATCCTGAAACAGGCCTGATACCTTAGTGTTGAGTGGACGGAAGACACAAATGGATTATGCAAAGTCATAACTAGCACATGAAAAGCAGGAGAGAAATCCTGGCCTCATTTAAGTCAGTATAAAGTTCCTTCTGATTGCAGTGTAGCCAGAATTTCATCCCAAGAATGTCACATATTCCTTTTATATCACACCAGTGGGAGTGTCTGTAGATCCAGGTAACATTTTTTGCAGCAGGCTTTGTCACAGAAGCAGTTTTATTCTCTTGTTTTATTTCCTACTGATGTGATATAAAATGTCTTAATATACCTATAAAATGTAAACAGCAACACGAGAGATACATATTACAAGATGACTGCACATTGTGGGTTTGGAGCAAATACAACCTTTAGGATCTGAAGGGACCCTTGAATTCTGTAGCTGACCTTTATATAAGGACAGCTTAAAGCCTTATACATTTACTGTGAGGCTTAAAGGGGTTGACTGTGTCCCTTTAAAGTGAGATTTATCAGGGGTATATATAGATATATTGTATATATGTTAGAGTAAGAAAAATAACTTATAAACAGAAAATCTACTATATAAAATAATTATATAACCATTGAGTTTCACATGTGGGTCATTAAGTGGTAAGTAACAAACAGCAGAGAAAAAAATAGACTTTTTGAATCTGATTCTTGCTGCCTGCTTTTTCCCATAGGGAGCTGAAAAGTATCTATTAATATTATGGAGTGCGCTGCTGAGTCGCATGCGACCACTCTGATGTGTAGCTAAGTGAAATACCTACCATACATTTAGGAGGAATAAAATTTAAAAACATAATTTAAGTTTAGATATGGAAATTATTTGAAAGATTTTATTAGAAGGTAGTAATGCAAAATATTGACCATGTGGTTGCTATAAGATGCTGCCTGTGGTTAATGTGGACAGTTGGGAGATACAGAGAATGGGAATATACAGCACTTTTGACTTGCAGTTCATCAGTGAGCCTTCCATATACATTGACATTTGCCATTTTTTAAACCTCTCTGCCATTAGATTTTATAAAAAAAATATATAAAAAGAGAGAAAGAAGAGGTTCCATGGATGTCTGTGTCCAAAGAATTCCAAAGAGATGCATTTATTTATCTACAAGTATTAAAATAAGTTCTATATTATGTATTTGTATTTCATCCAGTTTATTTGCAAATGTTTGTGCCTTGAAATGAAATGGGCTTTTGTTTATATCTAATTCACTCCTATGTAGCCATGAAAAAGATGTGATGGTGATTTCAGGGCTAATTACTACCTGGATTGCTTTGGCCCAGTTTCCAGAAGAAGAAGAGTAAGTTCCTGAAGCCAAGTTTAGGCGCCTAAAGAACTAGGGGCTGACATTTAAAAGGGCTCCCTAACTCTACAGCTCCCAGTAAAGAGGCAGTAAACAAGCCAGCCTTCAAAACCTGAGCTTACCACTCAATTAAGAAAATGCCTCATTTTGTTTGGGTACATAAATGTAATGTGGTAATGTTCAACTCCTCTTTGCAAAATCTCGGCCTTGGTCTTTTAAGCCTGCTTTCAATCTGTCATCTTTTTGCAAAAGTTGCAGTGCCAGTCCATCTGTGTTCAGGTTCCTCCTTGCATAGAGCACCACTTTTCAAGCTGTGGTCCATGAGCCACTGTTTATATCCAGGCCTTTTGTAATAGCCTGTGTAAGTAAGAGCTTGCTAAACAGAGGAGGACCATCATTTTGGAAGGCAGAAGATTTGGGCAGGCAATCTTTTCCCCATGAAAAAATACACAGGTTGGAAAAGGGGGGACCCACAAATATCCTGTAGGCTCTTAATGCATGGCCTTCTGGTGCATGGGCACCTGCTGTACATCCTGCCATGTTGTTAAAATGCCATCAAAATCAACAGGATGATCCTTGTCAAAATGTGGCCTGTGGCATGTATGGAGGCACAGTACCAAGGTCAGAGTTAATAACAAGTTTTGCTAGAAATAAAAAGAGCGTCATTCCAACTACTTACATCAGCTAATTTGCCATGACACCTTCAGTATACTTGGACCTCTTTTGTCACAGTGCTCTATGGAACAAGTTTTTGTTCACACAAGTCTCTTAAATTTCAGCTGTAAACAACAAAGTCGATTCTTTTTATGTCTCTTACTCACTACCTAATAAAGGATAAAGCCTAAATGTTAGAATGCATAGTGGATTTTCTGTGCCTTGCTGTTTCACCCTGCTCTTGGTCAGTAACAAGTCAATATACCTGGGATGTCAGCACAACTGTTTGAGTATATATATATATATGTCAGGGAAAATATTGGTGCAGCAATCTGATTGGGCAAGGGGAGCTTCCCATGAAGGATACGTCCACAGCATACAAAGAGCTGACAAAAGAGCTATCAAGCAGAAGACACTTTACACCTACTTGTCAGTACATCCTATACAGAGAGCATTATAAAAATGTGCCATCATATTGCATATTGCAGTAATACTCCAGGGCCAGAAGGAAGCCTAAAGCACAAGGAAACTGATCATTTCGTCGAAGACACAGCCACTCACTGGAATAACAGTGTGAAATCTGCCTGCAAGGAAATGGCTGGGTATGAACTTAAAAAAAAAAAAAAAAATAGGTTGAGGGATGTTTTCTTCAATTCTGTACAAAGTGTTAAAGAATGACTGTGGTGTTCAGACCCAAAGAGATGGTATTTTTGTGGGAGGGATATATATATATAATATTTTTATGCTATCTTCATTTTTCCAACTATCTCTGGCTTCAAACCTTTGTTCTAAAGGATCATCATTGCTCTGAACCATGAAATTAGTTACATTTTTGAAAGCTGCTGTAAAAGCTGATGTGAGAGCTCAGTAGGAAATGGTATAAATATGATGATCTAAAATAAAAAAAAAAAAAATGAACTGATCCTGTCAAGGAATATTGTATTTGAAAAATATACATCTTTATTTTAAGATGAACTAAAATTATGCAAAATTAAAAATAGCTAAATAAAGTTACTATAGAAGAATTACATCTGTCATTTTAATACTGGAATATTACAATTGGCTCTGTATTTTAAAAGATGGAATGACTTTTTAGATGCTGAATCAATGCAAGGATATTATGAGTAAATTTAGTTTCTCACAGTCATTATCTTCCAGTTATACCAGGAATACCATAACTGCATGGACATGCCCTTAGTCACTTAGATACAGTAGAGTATTGGCTTGACATTCCCTGAAAGCTGAAATA
Source organism: Bolborhynchus lineola (assembly GCA_025448015.1). Taxonomy (NCBI): domain Eukaryota; kingdom Metazoa; phylum Chordata; class Aves; order Psittaciformes; family Psittacidae; genus Bolborhynchus; species Bolborhynchus lineola. The sequence goes on from JAOEHX010060408.1 coordinate 20,691, forward strand.
ATACTTCTTAGGAGCCCTTGCTTCTGCCTTCGGCTCCCAGTAAAGACATAGTTTTTAGGGTCTTCTCAAAACATCTTGGGAAATTTTACTTTAATACCTCTCTTTTTTCTGCAAAAATAAATGTCATTTTGTGAACATATGACCAACACTGAACAGGTTACTTCACAATTACAACATTCTTATGGCTAAATATGAAGCAAAAATAGCCAGATTATTTTGCTGCACGAATCTCTCTGAAAACAGGTGAAGTCAGAAGCCTAAACCACTTTATAAGGTGTATTTTCTTTTTATTAACATAGGTGTCTGAATCTCCTTTTTAAAAATTTACTTCAGCATAGCTCAGGCTTCAGGGCTCTGAGAACCTTTAGCTCACAAGAAAATTACTTTGGGCTTCTTATTTACCTAATGTATGTGAAAATGTGAGCCTGTGCTATGTAAAACATTACAGATTTTCTTTTTACATCACATCTTCCCCTGTTCTCATTGTTTATCTGTAAGTGCCATTACTTCAGTGCTCGTGAGTCATACAGAAGCTTCTGTGCTGAGATTCAGTACGTGACTGAAAGAAATAGTAACACTGATAAATCTTGTCTTAAAGTAGTTGAAATCTCAAACACACAATTAAGGGTTTAGCCAAGAACAAGAGCTTTATGGCCTCTCACACCTACAGGTTTATTAAAATTCAAGACCATTTAGGACTAGATGTACCTATCTGAAGGAGGGTTGTTACAGAGCCTGATCTGAAATGTCAGGAGCTGAAAGAGGCTGTGCTCCAGACTGAAATTAAGAATACTGTGAAACCATAATGGTTTTAACCCTGGGACTCCTGAAAGCAGTTGCAAAGATCTTTGACTTCAGTAGAAGCAAATTTTTTCCCTGAGTGCTTGAGGCGTTGCGCAGTCATGCTGTGTACTGCAATTAGGTGTCATTCAACTCTCATTCTGTACTGATATATTGATAAAGGAAGAAACCTGGCTCAGCCTGAAATGTGATTAATGGCTGCCAAGTTCTTGTGATCAGCTTCATGCTGGGATGACGCTTGGATGGTGAAGTAAGAAGAGTTGAAAGAGTCAATGTAAAGAAACTAGTAAACTAATCTGATCCCTTTTCCACGTGCAATGTTCTCATATGGAGCTTGGGAGTCATTAACAAGCTGGGACATTCAAGAGTTCCTGGATAAAAAATAGGGACCTTGAAGGTGATGAGATCTTAACATTAAAAATAATTCTGATGAGAAAAAAATCATAAGACTTTTTTTGGCTTAGGTACTTTGTAGCAGCGGTCTTCACACTTGTCACTGTCAGCACACTGACATTAGTGCTGTCTACAGCAGGAACTGATCGTTTTACACCCATAATTAGAAGTGTATAGTTATTCATTACATAGGTATTGGAAAGTCAGTTGCAGGACACAAGAATTTTGCTTGGAAATCCATGCATTTGTATCTGTTCATACCAGTCAAGATACCACTTTATCTTGTCAACAGCTGTGTCTCAAGAAAGGATATACATATTTTCTATTTGTTATCACTACTATTTGATTTGCTCCTATGTTTCTTTATTCATAGTTTCATCTCTCATATGAGTGAACAGAATCCATAAGTTTAAGTATGCTCTTAAGAAGCTGATATTCATCAAGCCCCTGTTGGATCATTTTGTAAGAGTCAATAAATTGGATAAAAAATTTAAAACAACAGCAACATAGTAATAGAAATATATTATGAATAGAGAGCACACGTACACTACAGTGCTCTTTATCCTAGTCAGAGTTTTATGACACACAGAGTTCTTTATTCTTTTACAGTTGCCTAAAATGTTCTTCTGGGATTCTTCAAAGGTTTAATTAAATGTAAATGTTATTTCTTATGTTCAGTAACAATATCTGTGTATTTCTGAGAGCAGAGGCAATAGAAAAAAGGGTAAAAAACATAAACCATTTTCTCACTACAAGTGCCTGCGGCATTTGTTGACAATTTCAGTCTTCTCTACTTGCAGCTGATGGCTGGTGTTTGCCATGGGAACAGTTCTCAATGACACGTGTATCAGGTGAAAATTGTCTGCTCAAAACACAGTCTGACAAGTGCAGATACTCTTTTGGGGAACAGCGAAGTAGGAGACAGATGATAGCATATGGGCAAAGCTATGCCTTTATAACAACCTATTATAACTTCCTCAAAACTGCCTAGTGGCTCCACGGGAAAACGTATCTACCCCACAGGTTCCTAATGTGGTCATTCTGTCATATTTATAACATAGAGGATATCCATTTGAGGAAAATCCCCAAGTGCTCCAGTTTGGGGAATGATGCCCCCCCAAGCGTAGTCTTTCTTAAAGATATATTTTCACTGTAGTCTTGTCTATGACATATTGCCAGTCAAAATGCTGCCTGAATCTGTTTTGTCCTTCAGAATAAAACCATGAAGGTTTTGGTTTTTTGGTTTTTTATTTTTTTTGTACACAGAAGGAGCACCCAAGAACAAAAAATAAGAATGTTACGAGCCTCAAGTTGGGTCACATTTTTTTGTACTTCCTGCAGTTGCTCAAGTTCTACCAGCTTGCTGAAATATAGGTGGCAATCAAACAGAAAAAAGTCTGGTTCTGTCTCCTACTGGTTTTACAGTTTTAGAAAGAAGATGGGAACAGCTGCAGCTTTTTACCTGATGATATGCACACTCGACTGTGGTCGATAAGAAAAATGTCTACACATATGTTTCCTCTCTGTATACACACAGCTCCTACTTCCCTCCCATCTCCCTCTTGGATAGGAGGTTTTGTGACTCCTCCAGCAGGATGGGACACTGCAAAGAGCACTTAAAAGGAAACAAACTCCAAACCAAAACACACTCACTTATAGGGTGTATAATATGGGTATATAATATAGTACCCTTTTATTCCTTTCAGTGGTATAACCCAACCAAGAATGTGTTTTGAGTCCTGCACTGAGTCCCTCATTACAGAATTGGCTGTTTTAGATGGTGAACACTGAAACTAACCTAGTTGGCTTTGCTACAGTTAAGCCTTCTCACTGTCTGTATAAGATTTTCTGCTCTCCTCTGGATTATTTTACATGGCAAGAGAATCTTTGGAAGAAGAGCTACAGTATTTGTCATCTCCTTTTCAAAGCCATGAAAAGCAGTAGGGAAAAACATAAGTGTTTTATTGATACCTACATTCCAGCTAACTGTCGGGAATTTTGCAGCTGCAGTAAATACTTTAGAAGCTCTTCAGTTCTGCTCTATGAGACAGGATGCAATGGATCACTATTCCATGCAAAAGGTGCTTAATCCAGAGCAGTATGCAAATCATCTACTCTATGCCACTACCTCACTAAACACCTTAAACTTCAGTAGCAAAGCCTCAAAACCTACCAGGACCCACTGAAAGCAATGGAGATGAACAGCACATTATATGATATGGTGTCAAAGAACTGCCAGGAGGACATCTAGGTAAGTCAAAAGCTGCATTGCATTAAGGCAAGAGAGATTAATGATTCTGGCTATTAAATGTAGGGAGGTTCCTTCTGAACTCAAATGTGAGAACAAATTTAACCCCAACAAGTGCACTGCAACAACTGGGAACTGGAGGAATTTGGTGGTATCCTGGAACCATATATTTCCAGCTGTGGAAAATCTCCATCATTGCAATAAAAGACCTCAAACCAGAGACCAAGTTATACCTAAGCCTTTTAGATAACCAGCATAAGCTCTTAATTTAGTAATATAATGCATATTTAAATAAGTGGGTACTAAGACTACTGAAGGCTTAGCAAAAACTAGCCCTGATTCATTCACACGTCAAAACCACTGTAAATTTAGGTGACATTTTTATAAGTCCAGAGAATAAATAAAATTTAGTAGTTTATAATGGTAGTTTTGACAGATAAATACTAATATGTTTTCTCTAATTATATTAGAGAGGCAACTGGGGCAATTATACCTTGCTATTTGAAACACCTGGTAGTTCCCTGAGGGTTTTTTGAAGGGTCACAGTTATCAAATATGTGGAGAAAGGAAATGTGTTAGAAAATAATTGTGGTTTCTTAAGTGTAAGTTAATGAGACAAAGTTATCAGTATTTTGGTATTTTTTCGTACATAGGTTAGACTAATTGCTCTAGGTTAGGTTATGCTTTTGAGATGGTGACCCATAAAAGTTATTACTTTGGTACTATGAGTATTCAGACAACTACTTTGAGAGAAGTTAACTGCAGGCTGCAAGGATTATAGCATTAGGAGTATTATTAGGGTCAGGAGATAAGGTAGAAAGCTGTTCCTCAGGAGCAATTATGGGTTGTATCTGGTTATACTGGTGATTAACACACAGAAAAAAATGTGCTCTTGAAATTTTTTTGTAACACACATTAAAAGGGGTAACTTAAACAGGGGAAGTTTAAATTGGATATGAGGAAGAAATTCTTTACTGTAGTGGTGGTGAGGCACTGGAACAGGTTGCCCAGGAAAGCTGTGAATGCTCCATTGCTGGCAATGTTCAAGGCTGGGTTGGACATAGTCTTGGGTGATATGGTTTAGTGTGAGGTGTCCCTGCCCATGGCAGGGGGGTTGGAACCAGATGATCTTAAGGTCCTTTCCAACTCTAACTATTCTATGATTCTATGATTCTATGATTTTATGATTAAGAACTATCCTCAACATAGAGAGGAGCATGATATCTTCCAAAAAGAATAAAATAACCTTGAGAAATAATATAATAGAAAGGAGCTCTAACTCAATAGGAAAGAGAGGGACAATCATGTATTTAGAATCTAAATAAAAAGTAGCTCCAGGAACTCAGCAGCTGGAAATAGCTGGAGGAACAGAACTCACAGGTATTACCATTGGTGACAATGAGTTACAAATTTGATACAGCTGTTAAAAAAGGAAAAAGAGGCAAAAATTATATTCTACATTATTCCACCACAGAATAAAAAAATTATGTTTTGATAACTTCAGTGAGTCATGATGAAGAGCAACTAAGTCTTTTTAGAAAAGAGTTGAGGGAAAGTGGAGAACCTAGTACATGAGAAAACAATATAATTGCATTTGAATGCTTAGAATAAGGAGCTGAAGGATGAGAGAGAGAGGGATCCAACTGCTCCTTACAAATCTTGGGATGGTAACCATAAGGAAGACAACATCATGTTCCAGCATAAGCTCATGGATAGCTGTCTATAAACTTGCCAGTGAAAACTAGCTGGAAATTGGAAAATATTTCTGAATGTTGAAACACAGAAAATGTGTCAAAAAGGTTTGAAGCAGGCACAAATCCTCATGTGAGTTCTGTCCTCATTAAGAATGAGGTTCTGTGCTGTGGTAGTAGCTAGCAAAGCATTTTGAGCCAGTCATAGAATCATAGAATAGTTAGGGTTGTAAAGAACCTGAAGATCATCCACAGTCAGCAGGTCTGTGCTGGTTTTTTTCTGTACGTAATTAGTGTGTTGCTCCAAAAGATGTCAATGACTTTACTTCATGACTTGATGAGTCAGGGAGACAAATATAAGAATTACAGAGGTTGGCATTTCATAGGAAAAAGACTTCAAAATCTTTCCCAGGGTCTATTTCACCTATCTATTCACATGACAATAGCCAGTTAGAAAATGTAGTGTTCCAAATCTGAGCACAGGTAAATACATTTGGCAGTGGCTTTTTGGACACTGCCTGTCAGCTGCAGCAGTCAGTCACGTTAGTGCTAACATAGGATTCAGTATAGTCCTCCTAGACAATCTCATGTCAAAAATACATCTATCATGATCAGTTGCTAAGCATAGTTCATGCTTTTAAAAATTCTGACATATCAGGGAAAATATTTAACAGTACTGAAAGCAGAAGAGATGTCTGTAGTTTGCTGAATTAATGAAAATATGCAGAATTCAGCAAGGCTGCACTTAGTACAGCTAAATCTCTTAAATGTTGCTTGTCTTTTACCTTGGGCAAGGACTGACTTTGGACTTTATCGCTGAGCATCTCAAAGGGAGAAAGAGGCCTGCAACAGAGACCTTGCAACAAACTTAGAGGCTGAAGTCAAAGTGCAAGGCTTCTTGGTTCCTCTCTCATTTCCGACCCCTCACTGAGGTTGCTGAATCCTATGAGTTGTGTTCTTCGGTGTATGAGTGCTGATAATGTTGTGTGGTTGTACCAGTTTGCTAAGGAGCCATGCAGTTAAACTGCAGAGCTCCAAAAGTTCAGCAATAAAATATAGGCCTTGTTGCAGTTCCTGGACTGGTAATGGGATGTCTGAATCTTAGCACTTTGCATTCAGTTCAGGCTTTAGGTAGTAATTGGGTAAATAATTTGTCACTTGACATCTGCCTGTCTTATTTCAAAAATGTTCCTCCCTCCAAAAGTCACAGATTTACTCCATTCAGGAGGGGCTGGATATAAACTTCATGCTTTCACACATTGCAGGTATGTTTCTACTCTCCATTCTAATGCTTATTTTGCTATCAGGCAAAATGGGGGAATAAACAAAACAACATACCAACCAAACAACCTCCCACCAAAAGGACCCTGAGAACTTATGAGTTAAATGTCAGTGATATATTCAGTATGCTATTAGTTGATTTGGAATATTCTTCCATGAGAAGTGTGTTCCAAAATATTTTAGAGAATTAAAAGCTTTTTGTGACTACAGCACAAAAACATGATCCAAAATGTTTTGGCTAAAAAAAGAAGCCTTCTGTTTTTCTTATAACTGAGGCCAAAACAATTTTAATTTCTGGCTTCTTAAGTAATGTTAAATACAGTTTAGTCTGAGTTTCTCATCAAACAAATATTGCAACACTTGTAGATTTGCAGTTTAGCCCATGGTTTTATCTTTAATTTAAGCATCCTGAGTATAAGAGCAGTTAAATTCAAAGTCTTCATAGATTATGCCATCTGTTAATGGAAATCTGAATTTCAGAGCTATGCAAAGTGTGGATGAAAATTTCATCATTTTATTATAGCTTGACCATGCTTTATTTTTTTTTGTGGAATTGGTGCTTAGAGGATCTCTGTGATCATAAAATAGAATCTAATTTTATGACAAAATAAAGGTCTTAAAAGTAATTTTCATTACACCCTGCCATATGCTGAGAAACATTTGCTTTCAGGAGAAAAGAAAGAGACTGATTGTCTGAGATACAGTAGTGAAGTTCATCTGTTTGTTCTGATTCTTTCTGGAGACCAGAATTCTGTTGGGACCTAGGTAAAGTTTCTATGCATTAAACCTGTTCTCTTACCCCTGGTTTATCAGTAGATGAGCTGATTCTTTCATTACTATCCATAGTGTAGGTGCATACATCCCAATGGTTACCTTTCATTAAATGCAGATTTAGGGACTGGATGCAGATGTCCTCTATTTAAAGTCCACTATAGTATGAGATGACATGTGTCCTAGAAGTACTTAATTTTCCCACAGATTGCAAAGGAAGCAGTGGACAATATATGAGAGGTAGATATTTGTGCTGAAATTGGTCTGAAATTGATAGAAAAGTTAGGCAATATTAGATGTGAGAAATTAATCCAATCTAAGAAGCAAGTTGCTCTTTAGTTCAGATGCTGGACAGCCAAGGGAAAGTCCAGCGTGTGGTAGAGAACAATGACAAAACTGAGTCTCCTATATGCAAGATGTGTGAAAACAAAAAAAAAGTCACTGTTAGTAATTTTGGTTTCTGTCTCAGAAGTGAAGATTTTTTGCAGTGGAGCTTTTACTACATCAAGCACATTAATGGAACAGGTTTGAATTAGAGTTGTGGGGTTTTTTTTGTGAAGATTTGGGTTGGGTTTTGGTTTTGGGGGTGTTTGTTTTTAAGCAAAATTTAACATGTTGGAAGCTGTCTAGGGAAACACTGTTTTTTGAAGAGTAGCAAGAGTGGTATTCTCCACAGGGCCAGTGGAGCTGGGAGCCAAGGGTGCAGCAAGGCAGCTAGGCAGGGGACTTTCCAAGAAGATAGTCCCACAATAAGGTGAGCAGAGCCAATCTGGTGGCAGTGACCAGGTGAGCTGAGAGTCCAGGACTATCCAGGTCAGTCTGTAGCTATGAGGCAAGTACCAGGCCTGGATCAGCAAGGCAGTCAGGATGAGAAAGGTGCGGTGCCAGGCACGGGCAGACCTAGAGCTTCACTTGGGCACCCTCCAAGGGAAGAGCCTGTGTTCAAATGCAGCTCCCAGGCCGGGAGACAAAGGGTCTCAGAACCTTAGTGGACCCTGGCAATATTACCACATACTTTATAAAGAGTAGAAGAGATATTTTACTCTAGAAGTCACAGACTAAAAGCAAGTCAAAAGTCAGGAAAGAAAATGGAGGTACTGAGCTTCACGCATGATCACAAAGGATGGAGTAAATGCAGTTGAGCTCTTCCACCTGTAACCAGCATTTGGGTGAAACACCAGTATTTGCACCATGAGATCATCATGCTCTATCATAGAAGCTGAAGTTTGCAGTGAATACAGAATCTCATTGAGGATAGCAGGAATAAATCTTAAGTATAAATTACACTGGGCGTGTATGTTCTTTGTGAACAGTGGCGGCATGCCTTTCGTGCTCCCAGCACCACTAAGTCCAACCTAGGAAACTGAGTTCACCCTGTCTGTTAGACTCTCAGAAAAAAAATCTTGAGTTGAGAAACCACAATTGTTTAGCAATTTATAAGAAGTCAAGTGTTTCCTTTCACTGCACAGAGCTGTTGGATAGAAATACTAAGTTTTAATTTTAGGAGTGTGGTGTGTGTGCCCTTTTATAAAGCCTGAGGTTGGCTGATTTGAAAGTTGAGCACTAGATCCTTAGCCAGTCTACATCAGCATAGCCTCACTGGTTTTCAAGGCCTATAGCAGTTTTTGGTGGCTTAGTTTGGAGCACAAGTGTTATTGTCAAACCATAATCAGAGAGATGGCCCCAGTAAAAACTGTTGCTATTCTGCGTTAAATCTGCTGTCTTACCAGAGAGACCATAGCTGGAAAATCTTCCATGAGAACTGCTGTTTCTACTTGTTCTCTTCTTTAATGCCAAGCTACTACAGATGCGGTACCTCAGTCATGGAAAAACCCTCTTGTCTCCTAAATAAGGTAACCATTAATAGTTGCATATTATTCAGACAGAAACTGTAAATAGCTTACCATTTTATAGACTCAGAATCTACCAATTGTCTCAGGCTTTTGCTTGACTGAGGTGTGGTGGATGGAAACTTTCCCATTCAGAGCCACCGGAACACTAATAGCTTAAATATCTGCACATGGCCAAAGCACATATTTGTGTGTCCCAGGATTGCTGGGCAAGAACCTGCTCTTATAGCATAAAGATTCTCTTGTAGCTGTCAAAGTGCCTGAAGTCCTATGCCTGGGTGCTCTTACCTTCACCTCTTCCCAGTCTCTGTTAGACTTCATGGTATAAGATAACACAGACAAGAGTTGAGACGCTGATGGTGAATGAAGATATAGAGCATGAATTGAAAAATGGATTTCTTGCAAAAGTGGGTTATTGGTTTGGTTTCAGGGTTGAGGGTGCAATTCAGTGTAGTGAAGGCAGCATACAAATCCAACTTTGTATGCTGACCATTCTTGGTGTTGGCCAATTATTCAAGGGCGGCATCTGCTACTATAAGTGGATTCTGAAGAAGTGCTTTGCTTGATTAAAGGACAATAAGAGATAAGAGATGGTCTAAAAACCTATCTGTCTAGTGATTGAACTGTCATGAAATTGATGAGTAACCATCAGTTACTGGGCTTAAATGATACACTGACTAGCAGGCTCAGCCCAGTATAAATGGTTGTTTTGTCCAAATGTTATTTCCCCTACAAAGTACCTGGGAAGAAAATGTTGTCATTCATAATTGCATATCTCTCTGCCTGCTGAAGAATTTATCGCACTCTTCTGACTACAGTTCCCTACAAGGTTCCGAAGCCAGATTTTCCTAGTCTTATGTCCCTGGCTTACTCCACCCTCTTCCAAAATCACAGTGCTAAAGACTCTGTGCTGGTGCTGACACTGCTTAAAATAAATTTCTTTGTTTGCATGGCCCTTGGTCTGGCAAAGGACGCAAGTCAAAAGGAGGGAAAAATTTTTGTGTAGGACAGACAATGTCTAATTAAAAGCCTGCCCAGAGAACAACATCTAAAATTGCAGTATCTGTGCTCCCAGCAAGGAGAAGTCATTCAGGATATGCTTATTCATTCCTAAGAAAGATACTAGGCTTTAAAATTTAGAAGTTATAACACTTGTGTTGTAGATATGTGGTTGGGGGCAGAAGTCAATTCCCTTTGCAAAACCCCTCTCTTGTCCAGCAGACAGGCAGCTGACCAAGCTGCTCAGCAGGAAGCCCCTAAAATGTATGTTTAGTCTTAGTTAACAAAGTGTGTGGTTAACGTTTCTTCCTGCTCTTTCTTGGGTATTTTATACTACATTGAGCCTTTTTTTCCTTTATATTGTCATTCTGAAATCTGGAAAAGCATTGTGCATAGACAACTAGTTGTATGGACCTACATTCTCTTGCGTTTTCACAACAGAAAATAAATCCATTCTTCATCTTTAAGGGATTTATGAATTCTGAGGTATCTAAACACACAGTTTGCTAAAAGTGAGACGAGAGAACTGAAGAGGGTTGCTAGATGAATTTCATCACTGCATTTATCTCTAATATCTCACATGTGATTTCCCACTCTATAATATCACACTACACATTAAAATATTAACATATTCAGGGATTCCAAAGATTATTAACAGAGAAACCAAAAGCCAGCTCCTTCTCAGAAGAAAGAGAAGAATAATTTCACCTTTTTATATAGAGCATGCATCAAAAACTGAACAGAATATCTTTTGAAGTCTGGAAAGACTAGTTAGCAAGCGTTCCCATTCTGTCCAACAGTCTAGTGTGTTTATGTGCAGATAGGTTTTTGCAGAAGACTGGAGCTTATATCTGAAGCAGCATGTCTGGGCTCTGCAGCCCAGAAATAAGTTTGTGAGACTAAAGTTGAAAAGTCATTCCTTAAAAAGTAACTGAAGTTTTTTACCACAAGTATGGAGATGGTAAAACTGCCATGTGAAGTACATATTCATGAATGTCTTCCATTAAGTGTCTGCCAGAAGTAGAAATCGTTCAGAGCCATACTTGCATTCAGCCCAGGGGCAGGCATGTTAGAGACCTTTCAGTGCATGCTACCATGTTAGCCAGGCCAGCCAGCAAAATATTTACTGTGGGAACAGAAAAATACTTAGTTTTTATTTGGGTTCCTCCAGCATTTGAAGATGTCTCAAGGAATAGAGATTCTAGTAAGGCCAGTCTATGTCTGACTTAATAGATTCAAGTGTGCCCCATGGACACTACCCAGCATTGTAAGGCAGTAGTACATAGCAGTAAGTAATTGCAACATTCTCTGACATAAAAACCTGTGCCAACTAATGTTCTTCCAAATAATTTGCCACTATGGTTTGGCAATTGGAATTCTGTAGCAACTATTCCTATTAGGCAGTCAGCATGGAACTAAGGGGTGTATTCTAAGGGGCTGTGACAGTTTACTACCACAAATGCCGATTCCATGCCTGCTGACCAGAGTGCCTAGTGACTTTCTCAGGTGAATCTAATTTACTTGTGCAGAATTAGCCACAGACTCCTGAGTAGCCACCGTGAATACAAAGATCTGAGAAGAGGTGAGACTTCTTTATATTTACTGTGAACTCCTGGGATCAGAAATATAAGACATTTCATCTACTCTGAATATTCTCTTCCATCATTCAGTCATTAAATTAGGGGTAGAAAACCATATGATGCCTTCTGAAAAGCGTGGCAAATGCTTATAGGTTGTTGATGAAAATTCTTGGATCTATGGACAAGTGTCCATGATGGTTCTTCTGACCAACATAAACTGAAGGTCTGTATTCCAGATCTTTTGAGGCCTGATCTTGTATGTGCTCCTTTTATGTAATTCACAGTAAAGCTACATATCAACTTTGTATCTACAATGCTTTAGCTATTTGCGTTTTATTTATAACTAACAGTTGCAACATTTTTGCATGTTGCTGTTTTTGTTTCAGTAAATGAATCCAATTCCTTTGTATTTTTCACATGACAGATTGCTATAAAGTTCACAAATGAACCTCCCCATGGTATACGTGCTGGATTGCAAAGAACATTTTCTGGAATTAATCAGGATCTGTTAGATGTTAGCGACTTGCCTATGTGGAAACCTTTGCTTTACACTGTAGCTTTCCTGCATTCTGTTGTTCAGGTACTAGTCGCAGAGTTTTCAAATAGTATTATAATAGATGGAGTCACTTTAACAGAGGTTCCTGAAAGTATGCATTCTGAGATTTATTGTAGCATCATGTTGCAAGGCTGAAGCTTTAGTTTCTTTCCTCTGTATGTCAAGATTCCTTACTCTTTAATTATTTTTTTTAATTAATTTTACACAATTTTTATACTATGGGTATTTAGAATGAGGGGTTTTTTTCTCATCTAACTTTAGCTGTCCAAACATTGGTTGGTGTAAGGGGGAAAAGCTGTCCTTCTAGACAATAGAAATAGATAAGCATTCCAAAAAAGAAAATCAGCTTATCTGTCTTAGCTGTCCCTCTATAAAAAAATATAATTAATTTTAAAGAGATATATCGCTCTTTCTGTCTGCTGATTCTAGAGGCAATCCAGATTCCTAGATTAAACTAGCTGTCTAATTTCTAGATGGCTGAAATTAAATAAAATTCTATCACTTATTGTCCTGTTTTTATCATATTTTATCCGTGTCAGTGTGTTTTCTACATTAATTCCAATGTGAGCATAATGGCATCTATACTTTGTACTTTAAAGTTATATAAAAGTTTTGAGATCACAGTAAATACCAACATTTTGATCTCTCTGAAAGCACCTTTTCATCAAGGATTTCAAAATAGTTATAAAACAGTATTTAAGCCTTAGGCTCTATTGAGTTGTTCATATTTTCAGTGTAGCAAAGATGGTGAGAGGAGGAATGTTTGTTGGAGGACGCCATTAAGATACGGTATTCCATATTATTTTCCTCCTTCTACATTTTTATAAGCAGTGAGAAAGTTGTTCCATGTATTGCCTCAGGATTATACTGCTCTTGTGGAAATAGAAGATCTAAGCTCTTATTCAACCATCAGTTTTTTTAAAAACTATTATAACCATTCATCTGTTCAGAAAATGTATTTAGGGATTGCCAATCAGCAAGCAATATATATATGTTGCCCTACCTTTAAACTGACCAATTCTTAATATTCCTTGGTGAAAAAATCTCCGTGATAAATACAGCATAAGAAGTAATTCAGAGAATTTGGCAGAAAATCATTATATGTTTCTGCAGATTATTACTGGTTAATGCTGTCTCATCTGCTTATAAAAAATACTTCATTTTGAAAAAATTAAAGGGTTATTTTCAATTCTAATTATTTTTAAATATTGTAGCTAAGGTACCTAAATGTTGCTTAACTGTGTGTCAAAGGCTATTAGTCATTCTTGACTTGGTAATTTAAACTCTAATAAATATGTTATCATTTAGCTAATCTTAGTTATTAGTAACTTTTAGATTAAATTATTTTTCTCTTACTGAAAATGTTACAATTTTATTTTCAAATATGTATGCAATAATTCAAATAATGTGGTGGCAGCCTTATATAGTTGTGAATTTTGAAAAATGATTATCAAAACAATAGAGTGAAACTATAAGACAAAAGCAGAAACTTAGAAACCTATGGACAACTGAGCATTAATACAGGAGCTTGAGAAACTGAAACTATCATTATTAGACAGTATTTGTAGAAAAAAAGTAGAAAACTATAGAACTCTGAACTGAGTGTGCTGAAAATGCAGACACAGTAATTCTTTAATTACTTAATATAAAAAGCTGATCATCCACACAGACGTGAGATATTTCAAACATATGATGATAAATTGGTTAGTAAAGGTAACAACAAATGAGTCTGTTGCTTTTTCTGTAGATATTTATCCTTCATGGTATAACTTAAAAATGAACTTTGTCTATTACTGATGTGTATGAGGCACACAGCCATTTTCTAGGCTGGCTTTCTTCTTCAGTTCAGTTTTTTACTCCACTACTGATATTATTAGTATTGAACTCTAATAATGAAACAAAATTATCTGTTGTTTCATAAACCTATTTGTTTCTAATTGTATTCCTAAGGAACGACGCAAATTTGGACCTTTGGGTTGGAATATTCCCTATGAATTTAACTCATCAGACTTTACAGCCAGTGTTCAGTTTTTACAAAATCACTTAGATGACTGTGACATCAAGAAGGTGAATACTAAAATTTGCATACAGTGTATTTAAGTGCTTTGTTCAGCATCTGTAATTAGTTTTTCTTCATGTTGATATTTATAATAGTTTACTCATTGCTTTTCTTTCAGTGCGGCTTCTAATGATCAAAATGTCAGATTCTCTGTGAGACAGTCAAGCTGAAATATTTTGTGTGCTATCATCCATATAAAAATATGTAATAGTTAAGAACTTCAGAATTTTACCTTGGTTTTTTTCTTCAGTACCATATCTAAAATGTTTACATGTCTATACAATATCTCTTTTGAAAAGGGAGCCAAAATTTACACAGGTTGACAGAGCCAATCAAACTTCTCTATGTCTGCCATTTGGTCTACTATTTATCAGAGAATAATGCAACAGAATAGCAATTCCTTGCAAAGCAGCACTTTGCCAATAGTGAAGGATCTGGGGAGAATCAATAGGAGAAATCCAATAGGAGAATCTGGGGAGGGGTGGGAGAGAAGAGCCAGTAGCAGTTGAGAGTGATTTCAGGTCACACAGGAAATAGTGAGATATGTTTCTAATAGCAGGAGCAAGCCCAACTCTACTATAAAATTATAGAGCTCAGAAAATAGATTCAAAATAAGCAATTTTTTTTTTCTTCTCAGTTTACATTTCAGAGTCTTATGAGCTTCCAGTGATACTGAAATTGCAGGCTAGATACCTTCTCCTTACATGTTACAACTAAAATCTTTCATTTACTTTATTGTATACAGGGGATATCATGGAACACGGTATGCTACATGATTGGAGAAGTACAGTATGGAGGCCGAGTCACAGATGACTTTGATAAGCGTCTTCTTAATTGCTTTGCAAAGGTAGGAGACCTTGAAAGTACACTTGTCATTTTTATTGGCAGCTGCAACACAGAAATCAGAAGACCTTTCTACTGAATATGCACTTCTTCACCGGTTTATAAGACTTCAGAGTAAAATGAATTTTTCGAAACATCTTTAGCATGAGGTTTTCTCCCTTGTTTTCTCTTTAGTGATGAACAGAAATTATTAAAAAGACTTACCTGAAGCTCAAACTTAGAAGACATAACTCTTAGCAGTTTACTTGTGTATTCAAGTAAAAATAGATGTTGTAGCTAAAATAAGAACTCTAATTTTCCAAGAATAAAAATGAGATTAAAAAAAAACAACCAAACAAAACAACCCACAAAGTAACAAAGTAATATTTATTTTTTTATTCCCCATAGGTATGGTTTAACGAAAAGATTTTTGACAGCACTTTTTGTTTTTACCCTGGATATAAAATTCTAGTGTGCAAAACCCTGGCACAGTATTTGGAATGCATTCAGTTACTCCCTGCAATGGACAGTCCCATGGTCTTTGGTCTTCACGGCAATGCTGATATTATGTAAGTAGTTCTAACATACTGAAAACAGAGACCGTTTCTTTTAGTATCTGGAAATGTTTAGGTAAAATGTGAAATGCTTAGGTAAAGCATATTTTTCATAGGAAACAGGATTCATGTGAATTTCACTATTGAAATGGAACACTTGGTGTATATATATATGGTTATGAATGCAGTATCTTCAGCTCCATTTTACATGTTCTTTTAAAGCAATTGGAATCCTTATTGCTTACTCCTCATGGTATTAGGGTTCTTTGTTATTTGAAAGAATAATAAAATTTTTATGTGAACATATAATGCAAGGTTCTATATAGTTGAACTAGAGAAAGTTTCTAATGTTTGCCTGCTGTTCTGTTGTGGTTTAACCCCAGGCAGCAACTAAGTACCCTGAAGTTGCTCCCTCACCCCTTACCTCACAGTGGGGTGAGGAAGAGTATCTAGAAAAAAACGAAGGTAAAACCCACAGGTGGAGATAAGAGCAAATTAATAATTAAAGTACAATGTAATACTAATAATAATAATGAAGAATGCGAGAAGGGAAAAAAGAGAGTGAGAGAGATAAAACTCGAATTAAAAAATTACAAACAACAGTAATGTATGGTACAATTGCTCACCATTTGTTGACTGGTGCCCAGCCTCTCCCCAGGCAATGATCAGTAGCTCCCAGCCAACTCCCTCCAGTTTCTATACTGAACACTAAGTTCTGTGGTACAGAATATCCCTCTGGCTAGTTCAAGTCAGCTGTTCTGGTTGTGGTCCCCCCCAGCTTCTTATGCACTTCCTCACTAGTAGAGCATGATACACTGAAAAGTCTTTGGCTTAGAATAAGCACTGCTTAACAACAACTAAAACATCAGTGGGTTGTCAACATTATTCTCAGACTAAATCCAAAACACAGCACTGTACCAGCTATTAGGATGAACATTAACTCTATCCCAGTGGAAATCAGGACATATTCCAAGTAGTACATTATATTTATGTGTGTATTTGTTAAATGATACTCTGGATTGTCATTTGGTTTACAAGCATGCCTTTGCATGTAACTACAATCATTTGTTGCCATCAGTTCTGTCATTTCCATTATATAAAAGAGGCTTTTCAACTGCACTAACTCTACTTAAAATTTTATCTTTGACTCAATTCACTTTTTCATTCCAAACAATGTGTTTAACAGCTTAACTTTTATTTCCTTCTAATTTGTACGCCTTGTGAAAGGATATGAATCATCATCATATTGTTTTCACTGAAGTCCTTAATAATTCTGCCGTGAATTATTGCATTTTCATTATGTCCACATTCATTGTTTCTCAACATAGCTTTTTATATTTTTAAATAGCAACAAAAATGTTACTTAAATGACCAATTGCTGTGAAAACCTAGTATCTTCCAACATTTTTTGACTAAACAATAATTTCCCACGATTTTTCAGCCTCTGATTTGAAAGACTGATAGCCTATCAAAAGCCCAGTATTCTAAGTGTGCTGTGAGAACAGTACACAGTTTTTTTGTCAGCTCTGCATAGCACCTACCATTGTAACTGCGTATTTCTGAAGAAAAGAGTCTAAGAGTAGATTCTGTTTCAAGTCATTCTCCAATACTTGCAAGGCCTCCCTCACAAAATTTATTAAAGAAGAGCCAAGATTTAATAGAGAGCCAAAGTCCTGAAGAGAGACATGCCTCAGATCCAAAATCAGGCTTGTAGGAAGGTTAATTTATAGGAGGAAATGAAACAGTATTGGCGCATCTTAATGAGTAAGAGCAGTTCTTTCATTTCTCTCTATTGCCGAGTTTTAATTCACCTTGGTACATCAGCATATTCCTGCTAGTTTAGTCCTTTTTCTGGAGATTTTCCTTGGTAGTTATTTCTTGAGGGTTTGGGGAAAATATTCAACAGCTTCATGTTTATCATAACCTGTTATAGGTAACTATGCACATGTACTTTCTGCCTGAATTTCATCTTTGACATACAGATAGCATCCCATACAATGTAAAAAGTTGCATTCAAATTCCTCTTAAGGTATCTCAGCAAGTCAAATCCGAGCATGCAGAAGGCTAACTGCTAGAATTGGAATGCTGAGACGTCCAGGACCTTTCCACATTACTTTTACTGAGAAAAAGAAAGACCTTGTCTCTCACTGATGTAGTGGAACAGTTTTGTGGTTCAGCCAAAAGCTCAATCCCCTGGTTCCAACTGTAAGACTTCACTGAACGTCAGAATTTTCATCTACTTGGGATTAACACCTTAAATCATTGGGATTGGTTTTAACTTTCTGTATGAATCATAGATTCTGCAAAAGCAAGGCAGGTACCTGAGCAGGCAAGGAATATTCTTACAATCTTCTCCAACCCCTTCTCCAATTGGTTACATACTGAAGTCTTAAATCTAACTGAATTTTGTAACCTACTACAAGCAGTTATTAACCAGCTGAAGACAGAGCAGGATCTCCCATTGTGCCTTGGTGAATGAAAGGATTTGAGTACCACATTGCAGTAGAGACTGCCGTTTTTCACACAAAACTGAGGTAACACTTCTGTCAAACTCCATTTGTTCTTAGTTTTTATTTCCAGTACAGAAAATTCCTGATGGCACAGACTTCAGCTATCAAACTGCAGTAGGTTGTTGAATCCAAACTCTGTAAGAAAATACTCTTAATATTGCTTTTTGGAGCAAATAAAAATTAATATAAAAATCTCTTCTTCTGATGAATGACATTTGCTTTGCCATACTGCTTCAGGTAAAAACTAATATAAACAGGTATAAACTGCTTTATCTTACATACTCACTTTAAGGCAACACTGACACTATAAATGAGATTCACTTCATGTTGCTTTAGCTTTCTTTATGTTACTCAAGACTTCCTTTACTGTAATAGCAAAAAATAGATCCCTGTAAAATACAGTTCCTCTTATCACAAACCAGACAAATAAGGCACATGAGCTGAATCATGCTTCTTTGCATTACCTGTAACGGCAATCTAGGCAAACAGCTATTATGTAGGCATCTACACTTGGATCTTTAAATGTGATTAGGGACACTCCATTGCATATATCTGATTTCCTTCCCAGGAGCATGGTGCTTCCTCTACAAATCCGTGCAAACCTTTTTTCTTTATTGTTTGCATCTATACTTCAACATTTTATTTGCAATGTAAAGTCAGGTTTTCCAAATTCTAGAAGTATTGGAAGAACAGTACTTGCATTGTCAACAGGAAGGTTCACATCTCTCTTACGAATGAAGCCATAAGTACAAGAGAAATATGATTTTCTCCAACTTTTCTGCTCATGTGTAGTCTTGAATACATCTGTCACTCTTTAAATGGGGCCATTTAAATAAGCTTGAGAGTTTTGAATCTGAAGTGAAGGGTTATTAAAAACCGTGAAAGCGCCACCATTTCTACATTAAGAAACAGAAATTAGATCCTCTGAGAAGCAAACTGCCAGTAGGATTTCTTCTATTTTTCTGATTTATAGTCTTTCTAATAGCATTCACAAGCAGTTTATGTTGAAATGATGCAGTATCTAGCTTCTCTAATGATACTATGCTTTGGATGCTTTAGAAGTTCAAATGTTCTATCCTTCAGCACAATCCTTGGTTTCATGGCTTATATAGTTATGTATGACAAAGTAATAGAAAGAGAATGGTGCCATATGAGGTTGAAAACAAAACTGATGTGCAAAATTATGCTTTGAGTCAGTACAAATTTATTTTCTGTGTCAGACTCATGCTGTATATTCCTTATGTAGCTGATTCTATAAGGTAGTACACTGCTATGTTTTCATTCTTACTGCTATGTTTTCATTCTTACTGCTTCTCATACCTTTGTGCCACTAGATAGCATTGTAGCAAAAGTAATTCTGTAATTCTGGTTATGTTGAAGGATTGATGAGGTCTTTTGCTGTCAAATGCCACATGAATGTAATTTACTTTTTTGTATTGACTCAGAACATAAATTTACATTAGCATTGCCAATGCTCTACTGTGGAATAGAAGGTTTTAATCTCTAACATTGTAAATCTATCAGCTTCTATCATTAATACTAAATACCTCAGAGCATAATGAATTTACTAATTAATAAAGGAGCAGTTTGCCAAGTAATGCCTCCACCTTTTCCTTCTGAATTCCACTTTTAAGAAATAATTGAGCGAAATATTCTTCCTTGTTAAAAAACTTGTGTTGCTTCTTCCCAGCAGATAGCTGTTTAGATGTCCTAAACAGGAGTATGACATTTTCTCCCTTTCCACAGAATTCATGGAAATCATATGATTTCTGACACCCCACATTCTCAGCTTGTAGAACTCCTTCTTTACCCTGAATTAGAAAAACAGCAAGTGTGTAACAGTGTGTAGAGGGAAGTTCATATTCTTTACAACCATGGAAAACCAAAATAAAACTCATGGTCAAAAAAAAAACAAAACAAAAAAAAAAAAAACACCACATGGTCAGTGGGTTAAACTTGGTGCAGGACACAAAGAAAAAGAAATTATTGGAAATTTTGATTTAATCTGATGCCACGGTACATTTTTTTCTCAAGTTTCAAGTTGTGTGTTCTCCAAAGTATCATTTAACTATTAAAAAATCCTATGTAATTTATATGTATTTCTTATCCTCTCAGATACCAAAGTAATGCGGCAGCTGATGTTCTCAACACTATTACCAACATTCAGCCTAAAGAAGGTGGTGCAGGAGCTGGAGAAACTCGTGAAGCAATTGTTTATCATTTAGCTGAAGACATGCTGGAGAAACTTCCTCCAGATTACATACCTCATGAGGTAAGTTAATCTTAGTTGTTTCCTTAGTGTTCTCTGTTGAGTTTTCACAGAAGACATTCCAAAAAAGAAACCCTGAATTGTAAAGAAAGATCATATAGCTAGTAGCAGATTCAAGCAAGAAACTAACATCTATAACCATCAGCATGAACTGATACGAGGCTATTTTATTTAAAATAAAGACCTCTAACAATTGATCATGGAGATGTGTCATGGAGACTATTCCTGGACTATCAAAGCTGCATGTGAAAACACAGGAAAAAAGTCAGTCTTAACTTTTTGTGAGAGCATTCTCCTGGGCCTTCTGGGTGAAATTCTATTCTAGCAAAGTCATGAGTAATTTGGTAGTATCAGACAAAAAGTAAAAATAAAAACTGCAATAGTTTATGGGATAATTGTCAGTTGAAATACATGAAGTACTAGTCTGCTGTTTACTTTTCTGAACACAAGAAAGTAAAGATGTCATATATGACAACATTATTTCAACAATTCAGTTTCAATTAAATTCCTTCTTCTGTGCTCCTGTATTTTAGGTAAAAGCTTGTTTAATTAAAATGGGACAACTTAATTCTATGAATATTTTTCTTCAGCAAGAAATTGACCGAATGCAAAAGGTGATCACAATAGTCCGCAACAGTTTGAATGATCTTAAATTAGCCATAGAAGGAACTATTGTTATGAGTGAGGCAAGTAAAGCATGTTTACTAATACTGAATACTGGATTTTAAATTATTACCTTGATTGCTTTAGTTCATGTGTTATAACTTCATTCCTTCAGAATTTGAAAGATGTATTTGATAATATGTTTGATGCTCGAATTCCTCAAGGATGGAAAAGAGTAGCTTGGGATTCTTCAACACTTGGCTTCTGGTTTACTGAACTTTTGGAAAGAAATACTCAATTCTCTACTTGGATATTTGGAGGAAGACCAAATGTATTTTGGATGACTGGATTCTTTAATCCACAAGGTAAGGATACTGAAAGGATTTGAGTAATAAAATATTTAATCATAGTTTAATGGGGTTTACTACATATCTAATTTGATATTATACCTAGAAAAGATGTTTTCATCACTGTCAGAATGTGTCATAGAAGCCAAGATGATAAATGGGTTCAAAAAAAGATTAGATAAAGTGATGGAAAACAGGTCTAATGGCAGCAATAAAAATTACTGTCCAAATTTAACCTTCAAGTTGGGACGTCCCTCAGCTCCAGATTGCCAGAGGCTGGAAGAATATAGAAGTGAAAGGATATATGTGTCATTTTGCCTGTTGTAATATTATTTCACTAACCATCTGCCTTTGTCTAGTATCAGAGACAGGATGCTTGTACAGATGTTCTTTTAGTCTGACCTGTAAACACACTTTTTATATTGCAAGAAGGAAAACATGTAGTTAATGAAATGCTTTATCTTGTTGAGATATTGTAGCATGATACGATATAACTTCTAAAGAAAGTACTCTTTTCCTGTTGTCTTGAAGTGTTTAATGCATTCCAAACTGTAAGCTGATAGCATGGAAAAGCTTTAATCCAGAGCAGGATGTTATTTATATGCTGTACAGTAGCAAAAGAAAGAATTGTTTTAGTGTTAAAACAGTCATTCACTAGAACAACCTCCCCAGGGACACAGTGCTGGAGGTTTTCAGAATGCAATTGGATAGGGTGCTAGTTAATCTCATCTATGCTCCCTTTCTCACAAAAGATGATCTTTCGAGGTCTTTTCCAAGCTGTGCTGTTCTACAATTCTATGAACATGCAACTATGTCAGA
The DNA here is from genome assembly GCA_025448015.1 of Bolborhynchus lineola. Taxonomy (NCBI): domain Eukaryota; kingdom Metazoa; phylum Chordata; class Aves; order Psittaciformes; family Psittacidae; genus Bolborhynchus; species Bolborhynchus lineola. Next base: position 42,844 of record JAOEHX010060408.1, read on the forward strand.
ATTTATAGCAGCTACCTATGTTTCATAGAATCATCAAACTGCAGTTTCCACAGTGTTGCCATTTCACAGGTTATTTAATGAACATTTTGTCCAAATTCATCAAAGATATACTGCAAAGTTCAAGTAAATATTATCCATCATTATCTGTTATAGCTTATGATGTTTTTAGGAAAGAGGAAGAAAACCAAGTTGTAACCATCTTTATGAATTACAAGACCTGTTACTTTATTTGATGCATGTTCATAGAAGAATCTCATTTAGCATACACAACTGTCCATACAAAATTCTCATGAGAAACTTCTCTTATGTAACAGTTATGATGTTTTTCCATTAGTATTAACCTCTGAAATACTTGACTATTTTATGAGTTACCTTTACTTTGTAATGCTTTATTCTTTCTGGCCTTTCTGTGACCAGATCTGTAAAAATTACTAAGATCAAAGTCTTTTTTGGAGTTACTTTCAGAAACAGTTGAGGCGCCTGAAGCACATTCAGATTATCATTAAAACATAGTATTGAGATGCTAGTTAAAACATCATTCAACTTGTATCAAAAATGGTGTAGCTGATCTCTGGTTATTCAAAAGCAGCACTCATGGTGGTGTAAAAGAAGATAATGCACCAGATTCTTTTGACCAAATAAAATATTTAGCCCAACAATAAATGAACCTGAGACACAGGTGTTATTCAAATTGGTGATTGCTTCAACCTCTGCGTTCCAAAAAAAGTAGCCCTGTAGATGGAGAAAGAAGTGTGCTAAGCACAAAGGTTTGCTATGGCTAGGGGTGAGGTAAGTATAGTTGCTGTATGTGTAATAACTGCTCACCAGAAAATTCTGAGTAAATCAAACCATGCAGCAATGTTTAAAAAAATTTATTGTGAGGTAAATCAGAAATTAAACTACCCTGTGCTGCCATTGCAGGAAAATCTAAACTAATTGCACTAGTGAATCAAGCCCTAAATCTATCATAGAATTGGCAAGTACATTATTAATATTAAAACGTAAGGAATGTGTTGTATCAGTTCAGTGGAAAAATCTATTGATAGTACTATAAAGTATCACCAATAATTGTATTTAAACCTCTTGTGATCTTTTAGCATTATCAGTGTTTGTCTCCTATAAATATTTATTAAGGAAGAATGTATGTTACTGGTGGTGCAATATTCCATTCAGCAGACATGGCACTTGGAATGAACAGGCTTATGAAAAAACAAATATCATGTTATAGAGATATAATTAATTTTTAACAAAATTTGAAGCCTAAATAACACTGTTTTATTATTATCAGAATACACAGTATTTGAGAAATTAATACATGTTCTTTTCAAGTGCTGTGTTAATTGTATTTACATCACATATAAATATTTTAGCTGTGAAAAATCTCTTAACTTCTAATTGGCTTTATCCTAATGAGCATGTTAAACCACTCATATCTTGAAATGTTGTCTTCTACTTCATGTCCATGTACTTTCATAATTTCTTCCCTGGCTTGTTAGTATTTTATTTATCCTCCTTGTAGACACTTAACAGCCAACAAAACACTAGTCATATTCTCCTTTATGCCCTATCAAGAAGAAACCGATGCAATTTCTTCTTTAAGTCTTTACAGTAATCACATATAATTATCCAGTTCTCTATTGTTAATGTTTCACCTAATCTCTCTGACAACTCCAACTACTTGTTCATCTGGTAGCATAAAATAACAGTGACTGATTTGTCATTTTCTGAGACACAAAGAAGCAACAAGGTACTTGTTAAAATTATTGCATTTTTGTAGCTTTTTTCTTCATAACACATCCAAACCTCTTTGCTGCCCAGTTACTTGTCATCTTGTGCTTCTACTTTTCAGCCCTTTACATAAGAAGATGCATTGTGTGCTTTCTATTTTATATCCAGTCTTTCGGGCAGGGCAGCATTTGGGTGCTCTAAAGTTGATAGGGTGCTCAGCTAGTGCTGTGAATTTTACCTTTTAACTCTTTTTGATTGCAAAGCTATGTAAAGTGTGTTCAAAACAATATTCAAAAGATCACTGAACTCACTACTTGATTATGTCATCTTCTACCTTCATTTCTGTCTAGGACTCCATTTTCTTCACTAACAAAACAAATTTTTCATCCTTTTTAAGCACTGCGTCATCTAGATTCCCCACACTCGAATAGTTATTTATCACATTCAAGTGCGAGATCATTGAAATTTATCTTATTTTTCTTCTTTCATTAAAAAACACCCTTTTCCTAAGTTGACTTTACAGAAATATCAGCTTGTGTAATTCATATCTTGTCTGCCTTCAAATTCTTTCTTGAAACACAACTCTACCCTAGATATTGTAGTTGATTGCCTAATGAAAATGTGCAAGTCAGTATCCTGAGTATTTGTTAGCTGAATAATTTAGTAGGACAAAAAAAAAAACAAACAAAAAAAAAAGTATATTATTTTATTTGCCATTTAAAAACATTTTTCTCAGTGTAATGCATTCTAGACCACTGTTGTCATTTCTTCTTGTTTCGGCCACAAAGCAAAGTTTGCTATTATTAGTCAGGGTACTCATTTTTAACTGAACTCTGAACATCTGTCCATAACATTCAGTGCAGAACCAAGCACATAACTAAACAAAATTTTATATATGTATATATTCTTGTTTTCTTTTTTTGTCATGTGAGATAAATAGTAAAACTCTGCCTTAATTTCTCAAGGATTCCTGACAGCAATGAAACAAGAAGCAACTCGAGCACATAAAGGCTGGGCTTTAGATACCGTTACAATACATAACGAAGTGTTAAAGCAAAACAAAGAAGAAATCACAGCACCTCCTTCTGTATGTATGACACGCAAAGATGTTTCAGTACTAATTCCAGTATTTAATTTATATAGTGTATCATTCAGTCATTTTGGATTGCTAGAGGCAAAAGGTACTAATGCCTTCACCTGCCTGTTTTTGCTCAGCGTACAAGATAAATAACAGTAAGTATGAAATAAGTATATAAGTATACAAGCATTTATAAATGTATAAAAGACAGATTAGGGACAATGTAGGCCCTCTCTGGAAGCTATCAGAACTGGCTACCCTGGGTTTGGAGAAGGCTGAGGGTCCTAATGACTTCTTTGCCTCAGCCTTCACTGGCAAATGCTCTGACCACACCACCCAAGTCTTGGAAGGCAGATGCAGGGAGTGTGAGAATGAAGACCCTGGCCCCACTATAGGAGAGGAACTGGTTCGAGACCATCTTAAGAATCTAAACATATGCAAGTCCATGTGACCTGATGAAGTCCATCCGCGGGTCCTGAAGGAGCTGGCAAATGAAGTTGCTAAGCCACTGTCCATCATATTTGAAAAATCATGGCAG
>JAOEHX010060410.1:29953-44693 GCA_025448015.1 Bolborhynchus lineola
TGTGAAAGATGTTCCTGGAGCTTCATTCCTCAGTATGCTTTTCCACAAATAGATTCAGATGTTGGGGTTATCACTTGTTTGTGTCTGAACAGTGATATGTTCCTGAGCTAAAAATGAAACACTGAGCAGATGCTGACTTGAAGTGACATGTTCCTAAAAGCAGGCATGTTGGATGCTGTCAACAGTCAATAAACACATGCAAACAAGAAAGGCAAAAAAGAAGAAAAGGCAGTAATTAGATATAACACCCCTTGAAAGGATATTAATGGACAGGATTAATTTAACAGATAACCAAATTCTCATTTTCTATTTACAGATGGAGAAACAAGACATGAGTCTGTGTCACCACATGCCTCATTGGGGGAATTGTTTTCTTTTAAGTGTTTGCTCTCAACCCCCTCCTCTGTAGACCTGTGCTTCTCCAGAGCTTTTCTTCTGCAGAAGGCAACTTCTCTTCCGTTGAGCAGTCTCAAGACTTACGGTGCCCTGGGGTTTGCAAGGCTGTGATTGATGCATGCCAAGCAGTAAGAGACAAGACACTGGGGTCTAAAAGTCAACTACAGCCTATTGCAGAGATAGAAATAGGAAAGAAATCATAAGAATGAAGCAGGGAATAATTGTTTATGTTCTTCTCTGTCCTGCTGGGTTTTGTTTTCATCTACATCCTTATGGGGTGACGTTGATTTGGGGAAAAGACCTCTCCTTCTCCCTCTAAGCAGTGAACTCTACAGGGAGGACAGCTACTCATGGCCTGGTCACAGGGCATCCAGAACTAGGTAGTATAAAACCAGCAAATTAAGGTGGACAGGGCACAAAAGCCATAATCTTAAAAATGTGAGATTTCAGAAGAGTTCAGATATCATGGGCACAAATAAATAGTAGGTCCCCAATGCAGTCATCAGAAATGTCATGAAAGCAGCTTGTTTATCAAAGATTTATATTGTAGACTCCTAAGGGGAGAACTGGAAGGTGAGCTGAAACTCTGCTGCACTTTCTCTGTATATTTTCACAAAGTTTTCTGATAATATAATTTCAAACAGAGATGCCTTCATCTCACCTCCATATAAACTTCCAAAGGAATTTTTTTTCCATGAGCTACCATTATTTATTTGTAAAGATTTGCCGTGCCTATTTAAGAATAAGTATTCTATTTAGGAGGTTTCTGTGTTTTCTTATCTTCACAGTGCAATTTTGACAGTGCACCTTCAAGGATGTAAAAATTTCTATGAGCTTCAGTGTTTTTCAAAATCTATTTCTACTGTAATTCTAAATTCTTCCATCCTTTGTCTATGCCTTAGCCAGTGACAGAGGAACACTGATTAACCTGAAGTTTGTTTATTTGTTCTACCTCACTGCTATAGGTACAGAGAAGTTTTGCTTTTCATTAATTTGCTTTTTTCTTAATTACTTTAGCGCTGTTTGTGTTTTGTGTCCTTACGTCATCTTCTAATGATACCAGGGAAACTTAATTGCATTTACTTCTTTGAAGGACAATATTTCTGTAATTTAAAACAATTGTCATCAATGATTGAATGATTTTCTTAACTTCTTCTTAGATCTACCTTCTTTACCTGCAAAATTAATTCCAGTGTTTTAGATTATTCTCTAAGAGAAAGAACAGAAATAGTAGATTAGGTTTGAAAACAAAGATGACATTTTCTACAAGCAGGTAGGAAATTATCACTCTTTCTTTTGCATTCCTTTTCAAAAGTAAAACATCAAAAGAAAAATGTCAGTGTTTGGAAAAAGAATACTAATATGTGAGATAAATACATAGTGGGTACCCCTTAAATCAGACATACTTTTCTGTTTAATTAACTGTTCACTTTCATCAGTACTTGCTCATTCAGAAATATTTTTGTCTTCAGTGGGTATAGACTAAGCAGTTCTGCAGCTCTCTTTAGTAACAGCACACATCACACCTCGAAGGACTGCATGGATTCTGACTGGTCCATCATGGTTGGTCATTCTCTACCCCTGTAAGTAAATGTTCTTTCTCTCTACCCAAAGTAAAAGTCGCATACCAGTTCAGACTCCTTGATTAAGTATGGCATGCAATTATTGAAGTGCCATTACAAACAGAGGTGGTATATCCTGGTACATGCCCAGATAATGCTATTATGGTCCTGCAGCTTGAGTCTGGCTCAGCTTTACAATAAGTGGAATGTTACAGTAGCAAGCAAATATTTATTAATATCATCAGTGTATAGAGAAGTTATCCCCTACAGCATACACATTAAGCAATCTGCATATGATGAAAGCTGGAAGGGTGTAATTTCTGGTTTTGAATTGAAATGGATTAAAAAAGAAAGTAATCTCTGTCATTAAGGAAAACTATTGTGTTGCCATGCATTCAGCTTTCTCAGCCTTTCTTCAGCAGATTCCCAGTCCTTGGATCATCTTTGCGACCCTTCTCTCATCCTTCTCTAGCCTGTCCACATCTTTTTCATATAGCAGAGACCAAAACTGAGCACATTATTCAAGGTGTGGCCTGACTAGTGCTGAGTGGGACAATGATATGTTTATCTCTTGTTTAACACAAGCTAGAATAAAGAGTCACCATGCTGAAAGTTTCAAGGGAGTGGAAAGCTCTGATGGAATTTATTGGGAACAAAACTTTCCATCTTGGAGCCGTTTGCTCTCTGCTATGAACTTCAGAGAAGCCCATAGTCCTGGGCAGTCATTCTCCCTTCAAGCCTAATATCCTGGCCAAACTAGAACTCTATGAACCATTATCTTCAAAAGGCTCCCCCCAAACATTTGTGGCATATTTGAGGAGGCAATTCAACGTTCCCAATATAAAATCTTGGCAAAAGTCACTCTTTCCTTCTAGAACATTTCTATTTCAATAGAACATCTTTTTCTCACTGGGGAGCTTCTGGCATTTTCCAGCAGGCTGTAGCAGCTACTGCAGTAATGGCCAGTGCCTCAGGTTCAGGACAACATAAAGTCAAAGGTGATATTGTGGTGATGATTACAAAAGAAGATGCTCCATGCCAGAAGGAGCCTCAAGTCTGATGTCCAGGTCGATGCCTCAGATTCTTCTCTAGAATATTTGGCTTTCCATTAATTCATTCCACATGCATTTTAGGAGGCAAGCAGGGGGCAGGAATAAAATGCACCATAAGAAGGAGGTGAAGTGAGGAGACACAGAGTGAGGAGAACAGGGTTATACTACTTGGCAGCAAAGAATAAGTGAATCAAAAGAAATCGCATTAAGCATGAATTGATTAATGGCAATAACAGAAATGCAGCTTACAGGCTAAATCCTCTCCTCTGTGCATTTCACTGTTCTGCTGCACAGTGCAGAGAGGTCATTATTTCCTCCTGGTCTCTTCACTTTCTTTTTAAAGTTGTCTCTAACTTTTTCAGCTGAAGGGATGAGCAGTTTTGGGCAGAGATAAGATGGCAGCATTCATTCAGCAACAGCTCTAGTGGGTCAGCCCTTTCCTTCCTCCACATAACCACCACCATGTCCAAAGGAGTGGCAGAAAATGGTAAGCAAAGTTATAGATATGAAAGATCATATAAGAGCTTCCAGTGTCCCTCTAGAGAAAATCCTTTTCTGCTGCACTGATTTAAGCTTATTTTCTTAATTAGGATTCAGTAGAATGACCAAAAAAAGAAATAAAATGTTGCTCCAAACTACAGGTGGTAGCAACTGAAGGATGCTCCAGCTTCTAAGCCAGCTGCAAGGTGGAAAGGTCTCTGGTTCCTATCTGCTGTGGCCATAAGGGTGGATTTCTTTCACTCCTTTCCTAACCTCAAGTGTTTTGTCTTCTTGAACATGACAGTTAGATATATGGCTGTGAAACTGCTGTTCACCCCTGCAGTATGTCTTCTCAGCCCAGGCACTTTTCCATGCATATCTGGAAATGAAAATTCATTTTGGCGAATGGTTGTTTTGTTGGATGGGCAAGGAACTGTTGATGATGCTGAGAGACATGTGCAAGCTAGCTTTAGAGTCTCACATTAGTCTGTTTACACTTTTCTTCAGTACGCTTTTCTTCAGTATGCTTTTCTTGGTGATGTTCATGGAGAAACTAGTGGTTGAACTTCCTTTTTCATCCAAGGGAAAACAATTACTCTTGGAAGACATCTCTGCTAAACAATGCTGGGCAGCCTACAGGTGTGAAACAAAACTGGACCCTGAAGAGGTCAGATTGAAGCTGTGAAGATCCCAGTCCAACAATACCTCTAATTCCACAATTTTCGCCAACAGTAAGACAAAAGTGCTGTATTTAAATCCCAGTTAAATACATTTAAATACATTAAATCCCATTTAAATGCATAAAAACATTTCACTCACGGTTAGGATGTTTTAAAACTGTATTTTTAGACTGTAAAAATAACTTCTTTTCAAACCTGGGACTATAAAATATTATAAAGAGGATATAAGGTGTGGTGCAATTGGATCTTTTGAGGCCAGAAGGCCATATAGGGCCATTAAAGTGCTTGCTCAACACCTAATCTTACAATAGCCAGTCCTGTATATCTGCTTGCATCAATTACATGCATATTAATGTCTATATGCCTATCTACATTAGATATTCATAAGTGGTATAACTATTTGTAATATGCTATATAAAGAGTGAAATCTATTTATACCTAACTCAGTTGTGAAAATTCATATTGATAAGTATCTTAGTATATAAAGAGTAACTTTATTCTTGATACACTGCATACACAATTCATTTCACTGAAGTTTAGCTACAGTGTGATGCATTTTTCATTCTAAAAAGCAGTTCTACTAATATTGAATCAGGAATGGTTTATTATGAAGTAGTCAGTAGAGCTATAACTGTTTATTACATTTGTGGTATTGTGACTCATAAAATAAAATAATAAAAAAAGTTTAATTAAATCTGAGTTTGGATAACATTTAGAAATGAGGCTATTCCTTCCACTGGAATGTTTAAAATCCCCGAGAATGTTAATTCTGGATCAAAGCTGTAACTGGGACTCATGTTACCTCACTTTGGCTATTGAAAAATTGAGTGTCTCCCTGTCCACACACTTTCAGTACAGAGAAACGAAGACACAGATATCTCCAGAGCTGAAAATATGAATGTTGGCCTGTAGAGCTACACTAGATGAGGTATCTCATCTTCAAAGAGCTAAACTGAGGTTAGAAATATCATGCCCACAAATCAGGAAAAAATCCCCAACTGAAACCCCACATATTTTAACTTCTATCTAAAGAAACAACTTCTTTAATATAATCACCACTTGCTGTTGAATTTAGGTGTCTGAAGTTCATTTTTCTCAGTACAAAACTTAGTCTATATTTCTTAAGTAACTGCTATAGTTTACAGAACTACAAGTTTCCATGGCCACTTATGGAAATATGTGGAGATTTTGCTTAAGAATAAATAAGTGTTTTTGTAAGAAAAAGTAAAAAAACAACCTCAATATCCATTTGACCTCATTACCTCCTGGAGTGCCTGTGAGCTCAGAAATGTTTCTGCTTTGTTTAGGAGTCTTAGACTTGAGCTATTAAAAGGTCTAGTCAAACAGATACATAGAAAACAGGATAGCAGACCAAGATGAATGTCAAAGTAGGGAAAAATGCTTTAGTATTGAAAACACTATAAAAGTGCAATTATGCTGAGGAGAAAAAAATATAAACATATTTCTGAATATCCTAAATATTTTAAATATCTATAAATATTCATTGCGTATCCATCCCCCATACATATTTAAAACCCAAAGCCTCTGCTTTCATTAAGTGAATGCTACTGGAGATAAAAGTATGCTTAAAAGAAATAGAACAATTATTGTTGGACCAGCTGTAGTGATAAATCACAGCCAGGCAGAGAGATCAGGTTCCAAAAATGGAAATAAATGCACATTGACACTGGAGTTCCAGCAGAGAAGGAAAGCAAGACAGCAAAGAGAGGTTTGCAAACTGGTGTCATATCACTGAAGAACTAAAAACACACCGTTGCAAAATGATGGACAGATTTTACTTAAGGCTGCTTTGGACGTTGACATTTTTTAAACAGAAAGGGAGGACAGCAGTTTAAATTAATTAATTCTTTAAATCAGGCTAGGACTCCAGGCTATGCGTTGTGAATCCTTCCCTTGTTCCATTGTTTCTTTGCTTTCCTGCCATCTATTTTTTCTATTGTGAAATAATTTGGTGGCAGAGGTCTTTTGTTCTTTAGAAGAGGCAATCTCCTAACCCAGAGTTGAGTTTCTGAGCAATCATCACTTTGCAGACTTCACACCACTTTTACAGTGCTGATTAATAGTATTGGATTTGCATGTATAAAGAAAAAGAAAAGCCTGATGTGTGCTCTTAGGCATGGTTAGAAGCCTTGGAGGTTCTTTTTAGAATCACTTTTCCTCCTAACCAAATTCTCTACCAAAGATCCTAACCAAAGATCCTACTTTCCATGTGCCTTTTAAACCTCTCTCATGGCGATTCCTGGCTTCTCTTTGAACTAATTTGGATACAGGTTATTTGAGGTGCACATTATCTATTCCAAATTATGGTCATATTATAGATACAGCAGGTATAGCAAGAAACAGATTATTTCCCAAAGAGCAGACACCTCTACAACGAAGGAAAATGACAGTCAGAAAAGAAGAGACAGAGAATGTAAGGATTCGATACAGAAAGCCCTTCTTAAACAGGCAGCCAACAGATGGAGCAGTCTGTGCAGGAGATCGTGCAGAAGGATGCAAAAAAGGAGGCATCCTTGACCATGGTGACTGAGAGAAATGCCTAAAAAATGGTGGAAAGCAAATATCATATTCATCTTTATGAAGGGGAAAAAGGTGCCAGAGAACTACAGGCTAGTCAGCTTCATCTTGATTCCTGAGAAGGTGGTGGTGCAGTTAATCCTGGAATCTGACATTTTCAGGCACAAAAAGGACAAGAAAATCATCAGTACTCAGCATGGGTTCACCAAGCAAAATTCATGTTTGACCAACTTGATAAACTTCTATGATGAAGTGACTGGCATGGTAGATGAGAGGAAAGAAATGGATACTATCTACCTGAGTTCAGGAAGGCCATTGACACTGTCTCACATAAGATTTGCATAATAAAGCTGTTAATGCATGGTATAGATGAACAGATCGTGAGGCAGACTGAAAAATAGCAGAGGGTGATGATCAGTGATGTAAAGTCTTGTTGGAGGCCAGCAGCTAGTCATGTACCCCAGAGTCAATACTGGGTCCAGTCCTGTTTAACATCTTCATTAATGATCTGGATGATGAGGAAGAGTGTACCTTCTGCAAGTCTGCAGATGACATGGAACTGGAAGGAGTGACTGATAAGCCAGAGAGTTTGTGCTGGAGCCAGTTCCAGCATGTAATAACTCTACCACCATTAATGATAACAATGATAGCTAACAAACAAATTTCTCATGTATATAACAAATTTATGCTGAATCTAGTTTTGAAAAGCAAACAAGGGTTGGCTGAAACTCAAAATGCTGTCAAACATATATTCAATCAGAGTATTTGGGACTTTTGCCCTGATCAGACTCTTTAAAATACTTGATAGTATTAAAGGCTCAGGATAAGCACTTTCAAAGTTATGGCAAGGTGGATTGGATTCTGAATATTGTATTAGGTACATGATGGGTCAATAAATAGATATATTAAGTAAGCAAATGCTGCTGTAAGAAACAGAGGTTGAGAAACTTCATTAAAAAGCACAGAATATTGGTTACTTTATAGAGACAAAAAAGCAAAGTTTTTTCAAAGCAAAAAGTAAATTTCCAGCCTCCAAACCAAATAGGAGTAATTCATAAGAGGTTCCTCTTCTCGTGCCAGGAGTGGCTTGAACTCTACAGTATCAGAAATGCTCGGGTTTCTTTTCTATTTTCTCTATATGATAGGACTCCTTCATTTGCTGTATTTAAATATCTCTTCAGAAATTAGTTCTGTACATATAGAATGGATTCGTTGAGATTTACTGTGATAACAGGGTTAAAAAATTAAGTAAGGTGTCTCTCTTCACAGGGCTAGAAGATGACTAGTTCTGATTTCCCTTAATGAGAAAGTACTTTTTAAGCAACAAAAACTGAGCTATGTGTTTCTGCCATCATCACCATGTTATGGGAGAAAAATGATGGTATCTGAAGCACTTCCTGGGTTACCAAGCATCATCATGATGCTCATCATATGGCACATGGGACAGAAGAAAGCCTTGTCCAATGTCACACCTGTGAGCAAGTTTGTACCCCTGCAATAAGGCATTGCTATGTAGTAATGAGCCATAACTTTTTGTATTAAGATTGCAAGACCTTGTCAAATTTACTCTGTCTGAAGGTTCTTGACCTGCCTAAAACTTTGTTTTTCATGGTTTATCAGTAGCAGCAATTTTTCTAACTGACCAGATGTCTATGGCTAATTTGTTCTGCTTGTGTTTGTCTTTGGATGGTCAAAGCACAGTTTCACACAGGCAGCAGTAACAAGGAATTATTCCATCTAGAGTGGGATATGTATGACTCTAACACTGTGATGTAACACAGAAAAATATAAGCTTACCATGGCAGCAAAGGCCTTGAGAAGTGAATATACAGGATGTGAAATAGAGAAATACAACTATGGGATGATAAAATTGGGACATAGGCTTGGCGATGGATATTCAAACAGCAACTTAAAGAAGCAAAGACTGGGACCTATATGAGATTATCCATTACTAAGAGCAAGAAACCAAGAAGAGGGAAGAAAGGTGGGGTAGAATCTTCTATGCAGAAGGAACAGCAAAGCCCAACCATATATAATAATGTACTGCAGCAGAGGATAGAAACAATCCTGCACAGGTAGCAGAGATGGCAAGACAAAAAACTACTGTCCTCACTGAAGTTTCCCATCCTCAAATAGATTTCTGTCAGGTTTCAGTGTGTATTTTAATTTACACATCTGCTCTTTCTCGATGTACTTGTGCCTCCCACGTAAGTTGTCTCCTTCTAATGATTTATAGCTGTACCTTGTGAAAATACATTTTTAGTTTGGCTCCTGAAAATGGATCGAGTGATACTGCCAATACAAATATCCTTGTCTGTCAACATTTTCTCTTTATAGTGGTGTTTTCTTTTGCTTTCAATTTTTCACTTGAACTTCATTTAGAATTAGTTGAGGCCGCCGTGAAGTACCTTTATATATTAGCATTACATATTGCATATGCTGGGTCAAATACCCAGCTAGTGACTTACAGCTGCTGGGTAAGTGGCCTTGGGCATTGCCTTGATAAAGCCTTTTATAAGCAGATCACCTCTTTTTAGACCACAGGGGTTCAACTGTATTCATCTGACATGAGCCAAACTGGCACAGAATCATAGAATCATAGAATGCGTTGGGTTGGAAAGAACCTTAAGATCATCAAATTCTAACCCCTTGCCATGGGCAGGGATACCTCACACTAGACCATGTCATCCAAGGCTCTGTTCAGCCTGGTCCTGAGCACTGCCAGCGATGGACCATTCACCACTTCTCTGGGCAATCTGTTCCAGTGCCTCACCACCCTCGCAGTAAAGAACTTCTTCCTTATATCTTACCTGAACTTCTCCCTGAAGGGAGCATCATGCTCTCTTTTGCCTTTGTGTTGAACCGAAGACCCAGGTGAATTAGCAGAAGCCAGAAATGTTGACAAATATTATAAGAAATGTGATATCTCTGGGCTCCCAATTTTCCAGACGTAAACCTTAGGGCAACCATACCTAAATTCCTGACATGTAGATTGTCACTATCATGTTATTCAGCTTTCAGGAAGGCAGTGTTCTTCAGTTTCTCCAAGACAGAAACACTGAAACTAGTCAAAATAAGGGATTATGAAATTATATTGATTAAAAGCCACTGTGATGATAAAATATGGCAATTCTCCCAGAGAATTTTCCGAGAGAACTCCCTATTTTCTTGAAGCTTTATGTATGGATCTACAATACATACATAGAATCATAGAATCATAGAATAGTTAGGGTTGCAAAGGACCTTAAGATCATCTAGTTCCACCCCCCCTGCCATGAGCAAGGAAGCCTCACACTAGAACATGCCACCCAAGGTTTTCCCTAACCCGGTCTTGAACACAGTCAGTGATGGAGCATTCACAACTTCCTTGGGAAACCCATTCCGGTGCCTCACCACCCTTACAGCAAGAACTTCTTCCTCATATCCAATCTAAATTTCCCCTGTTTAAGTTTGAACCCGTTACCCCTTGTCCTATCACTGCAGTCCCTAATGAAGAGTCCTCTCCAGCATCCCTGTAGCCCCCTTCAGATACTGGAAGGCTGCTTTGAGGTCTCCACGCAGCCTTCTCTTCTCCAGGCTGAACAGCCACAACTGTCTCATCCTATCCTCCTATGGGAGGTGCTCCAGTCCCCTGATCATCCTCATGGCCTCCTCTGGACTTGTTCCAACAGTTCCATGTCCTTTTTATGTTGAGGACACCAGAACTGCACCCAGAACTCCAAGTGAGGTCTCAGGAGAGCAGAGTAGAGGGGCAGGATCACCTCCTTCAACCTATTGGTCACTTTCCTTTTGATGCGGCCCAAGAGACTGTTGGTTTCCTGGGCTGCAGGCACACATTGCAGCAGCTCATGTTCATTTTCTCATCGACCAACACCCCCAAGTCCTTCCCCGCGGGGCTGCTCTGAATCTGTTCTCTGTCCAGCCTGTAGCTGCACCTGGGATTGCTCCTACCCAGGTGTAGGACCTTGCGCTTGTCATGGCTAAACTTCGTAAGGTTGTATACACATAAACAGGGACGGTATATAAACATGTTATATATAATGTAACATACTATATATGTATATACTATATATATTTTTATATGGTGTGTATATTTATCTCCATATTTGTTGCCTGGGCTGCTCAGATCTGGACAAGAAGAAGAGCATCTGCTTCCTACCCATTCTATACCATCAAGACCAACAGGTTGCTTCAAGAATAGTCTCAGGTAGCAATTCCTTCTCTTGGACCAAAGTTAACAAATTGGAAGCTGTTGGCAAAACCGGAGCCTGTATCCAAATGGGGACTGGAATCAGGGGGGTATTAGATCCAGAAGAGTCTAGACACTGTTATTTTCCTTTCATGAGCATGCCTAAATTGGACAGAAAGATGCAAGAGAGGAAGCTGGAGGGCAGTATCTTGTAATTCATATATATTTAAATTACATGGGGGCATATTTGTACACTCAAAACCAAAACATGCCTATATGAACAAGTTGGTAGGAGGGTGCCTATTGTCCCCTTGGTTTCTTTGAAAATACTTATCTCAAAAGTTTATTCTGTCATGAGTAAAGCCAGAACAGAACATAGCTATAGGTAATATCATATAAATGCAGGGGCTTAATTCTCAAGGCATGCATCTTTCATTAAGTTTTCTTCTGTGTCTGCAAGTTCTCTGTGGCATAGTGGATTTTAATGTTTTCCATCTTTCCCCCCTCAATCATTTGTTCCTGTCCAGGGCTACATTTTAGTAGCTCTTCATCTATGTCAATGCAGACATAAAACCGGTCAATGAAATAAGCTGGCTCAAAAATAGAAGATTGATGCATTTTAGGGGCTTTGTGGGTGGTTTTTTGTTTGTTTTTCCTCCCTTGCAGATATTTAGTTAGTTCAGTTTGCAACATAGCTCCATGAAGGGACAGGAATTAACTACTGCCTGCTGTCTGAAGGGACATTGTGCACTCATTGACGCTGATTGTGCTGCCAAACATACTAATGTGGACAGTGCTCTCAGCCCTGCAGGGATAGGGTACAGAAAACGTCTGCTTGTCCATGGCTCAGTGGTTGGGAGACTTAACTTGCTATGCATACACATGCAGTCATTGGCTGGCAGTGAAGGAAGGATTGCTAAGTATGTATGGACTGATGACAGTGATCTTTAAGGCGCGCTTGATAAATGCCAACTCCTGTTACAGAGTATTTGTGTCCCCACCAGCCAAATTATCTTAGAATCATAGAATCATAGAATGGTTAGGGTGGGAAAGTACCTTAAGATCATCTAGTTCCAACCCCCCTGCCATGGGCAGGGACACCTCCCCCTGCTGTCTTCTATAGAAGACACAGGTGAGGTTTTTTTCAGACATTGTTCCACCTCTTTTCTCCTCTTGCTTTTCCTTTTGCACCAAAATTACAATTCAGTCACATCAGCAGGAAGATCTACCCCAATAACCCTGGCCGTTCAAACTCAGTAGTGGTGGTTTGCACTTGTTGGAAGCTTCAGCCTTCATATCCTCACTAAATCCTCTTTTTTTCTTTTGATTATCTCTATCTGATTCCCCATCTCTAGTTGCAACAGCATAAAAATATTCCTTAGTTCCTAGTCCAGCTCTGCCATGTCATTACTGACTGCCCTAAAATATCCTCCTGGAAGTAGCTGTGTTTCCTCAAAACTAATAGAAAAATCAACATCACACTAAAGCTGCTGATGGTTCTGGTGTCTGCAACATAAAAAGGACATGAAACTGCTGGAACAAGTCCAGAGGAGGGCCACTAGGATGATCAGGGGACTGAAGCACCTCCCATATGAAGACAGGCTGAGAAAGTTGGGACTGTTCAGTCTGGAGAAGAGAAGGCTGCATGGAGACCTTAGAGCAGCTTCTGTTATCTGAAAGGGGCTTATAAGGATGCTGGGGTGGGACTATTCATTATGGACTGTTGTGACTGAACATAGGGTAATGGGTTCAAACTTAAACAGGGGAAGTTCAGATTGGATATAAGGAGGAAGTTCTTTACTGTAAGGGTGGTGAGACACTGGAATGAGTTGCTGTGAATGCTCCATAACTGACTGCGTTTAAGGCCGGGTTAGACATAGCCTTGAGTGGCATGGTTTAGTGGGAGGTGTCCCTGCCCATGGCAGGGGGTTGGAAATGAATGATCTTAATGTCCTTTCCAACCCTAACTATTTTATGGTTCTATGATTCTATGTTTAAAAATAACATAAGAAAAACTGAGTGAGACCATTGGATCTTGTCCTTCGGCATCCTGTCCCTGATTTTGACCAATTGCAAATGGCTAGGCTGGAATATAAGAAGAGTTTAGCCAAGTGCTGTTTCCCCATTAAAGCCTCCTAGTCTTTAGTGGCTCTTAAATGTCTGAGCAGACACCTCCTGTGGATCTTGGTGAATTTTTCTTAAGTTTATCCTGAATTTTCTGAGGCTGGACATTTAAAGTGGGAAAAAAGACATTCAACTATGTTCACAGCAGAAGTTTTCATATGATGGAAGGAAAACGAAGTAAATTTGAAGTCTGAAAATGTTTTCCTCAAGTTTTTCTCTGTCTTCAATACATGTCATTTGCTTACTTAGGAAACAGACGATTCCATTGTTAAAAGAGGGCTTAAGTATCACAAAGGCATCACGCTGATTGTTCTGAGTGTTCAGGCTAACCTAGAGCAGAGGCGCAGGGGATTTCAGGGTAATGTAGGGGGGAAGGTTAGCCTTTTATTGCCTATTAAGCCTCCTCCAGACTTCTAGGTCTACAGGAAACCCTATTAAGAGGCACCCTAACACATCAAATTGGGAAAACAGCATCCCTGTTTCCTTTTGCAGGGAGGTGTCCTTGAGGAAGGTCGTGGGAGACACTTGTTAAAACCTGTGACATATGTACTCAGGCAGCCCCAAGCCGAGGAACACTGCACCCTTTCTGCTCTTTCCATCAATCCAGCAGTTTCCAGCAGCGAGGAACACTTTACTGTCACCGTGAGTAAACACTGAGGATGTATTGCTTTTTAAATAACAGACACTGTCACAAGTGCAAGAGATCAAACCCAGCTTCTTTGGTTTACAACTGGATGCAGACTGGTAAGTGCGACTAGAAAGGAGAAATACTCTAATTTGCAATAGATTTGTCCTTCTTTTCCCCCTCCCTCCTCCCATAGCTTAGAGATATATTTTAAAACAATAAAACTCATTTTGTTGTTTTAATTACACTGATTCCCAAGGCCAGTACTGGAGGGCAGTGGTTTTGCTGAAAAATAATCCCACTTTGACAATGGTAACTTGAGCGACTGGTGGAACAGATTACAAACCGTTTCCGTGCCTGGTTTAACTGCTTGACTGCCAGCCTGTGTAACTGCTTGTCAGTAGGCATCTACTTACATATACAGCTCTCTCTAGTTTCACCTTGCTACTATTAAACTAACAAACTGCATCAAAGAAAAAGTCTTGCATAGTGCTACGCACAGGCACAGATGAGATGCAGGGATCTCATTTGTAAGTAAGATCTGCAGAGATCAAGAGGCAAAAAAAAAAGTGTGAAAAGGTAGGAATTTGAACAGCATAATAATAACAAAAACCTATTGCAAAACAGGAATCTGTAGTACATCATCTTAATAATTGCTTACACATCCCCACTGACCCAGGGAGCTGGGGGAAAGAGAATGTCAGTTCTAAACAGCAAGAGTTTTGAATTTCATGTGAATTTCTTGAATTTAGGTACATTGCACTGAACTTGGCCAGGCAGAAGATAGGCAGCTCTTCTAACCAGGATGTTCATTTAGTCCCCAGCAGCAGCAAAACTCAAGGTTGAGAAAGTTGTCCACAAGGCACATGATTTGTTTACTGCTGACACTCAGCTTGGGAAGTCACTGCCTCTCTCCACCGGCACTTGTGGGTGTTTAGTTACCCAAACACATTGTGTAAATTACTTTTTAAACTGCTAAAGTAAAGGGAGATGAAACTTTCCATAAGTGTCTATGCCAAACTTGCATACCTGTGTAGGAAGAGTGAATTGGCAGTAACAGACTAGTCTACACCTATCGGAATGCCAAGCTTCAT
>JAOEHX010060413.1:0-29319 GCA_025448015.1 Bolborhynchus lineola
CCTCCTTAGCTGGATGCACAGCACACCTGCAAAGTTTCTCCCTGGGTGAGTCATGTTCTTCCCCATCCCACCATGGCTAAGTGAATATAGTGGGAAAAGCTTTCTCAAACTCATGATATTGTCTTTAGGAAGTGACACAACTGCTGTTACAGAATTGTTTCCCTGCTTGGGGGTGTCTGCTCATCTCTGGTATATGCAATGTTGTCAAGTTTTCAGCTTCTAAGGCTCTGGGAACTGGTGGCAGCAACAGAATTCATTAGTGTCCTGCATGAGACTAAGAACAGTTCTTATTTTCAGTCAACTCCAATGATTTCCTCATATGCTTTATTGAATCTTTCCTAAAGATAGATTTTGTAACCCTCATTCAGTCTACTTCAAGAAAAAAGTTTGCATAATACATCAAGAATCATCTATAACTTGTTCCTCTGAGTTCTGATGCAACATAATGAATACAACACAATAGAAATTAAGATGCTGGGAATTTATGACCAAGCTTTTAATTACAGATCTAGGCACAAATGAACATGAGATTCTCTTGCTAGAGAATTGTAAATTAAGATAATGGATATTATGTCTCTTTTTTATTATTTGGCAATACTTGATGTTAATAGAAACTGATTTTGTGTATTAATTCAAGTGTCTTTAAAGACTTTCAGTGTCATTATTCAATAATGGGTGCATGTTTTAATGAATTTGCTTTTCTGAATAGGTAAATGGATTAATTGATAGAGGATCATGAAAAGCTTTGCAAATGTGTGTTGATGAACTTGTTAATAAAACATCACACAGAATGTTTTATTCACACAACATAGATGGCTTCACCCCTTGTTAATATCCAACAAAGTTAAAATGTTCCTGTGAAGTGGCACTGAGGCATCATGATCGCCAAGTGCTATAGGGTAGGAACTTGCTTTAATAAAACCTTCAGGAGAAATACCCCACATCAGTTGTTCAAAACGGCCCCATGTTTATGCTGTGGGGTGCCTGTTATTTGAATTGTCTCATAGAAATGCTATTGCTGCCATTTTAAACGTTTCTTCCCAACTGAGTTTAACTCTTCACAAATGAAGTGTCTCTAAAAACACAGTGGAAGGTTTGCAGTATGGAAATTCGGTGATACAAAGCTCTTTTGGTCCTTTGCAAGGTGGCAATGGTATTTCCTCATCTCTTACTTCCTCAAATGAGCACTCAATTACCTCTGTTTTTCAAAAGGGTGATTAACCTGTAACTGTCAATCAGTTAATGCTTTCTAGCAACTTGCACTTGTTGGATCCAGTGAGCCAGAGGATCAGAGCCATGTAGCAATAAATTAACAGCAGCTTTATGGAATTCAGGCACCAATCTTCAGAAAATATTCAGAAGCCCAGACTCTGCTGGAATCCAGTGCAAATTTAATCAAGTTCCTAGGGTCTGGGTATTTCAGCAATGAGCCAGTGAATCTCTTTGAGCAATGAAACTGAGCTATAGGTTCTTAGAAATGCTTCCTCCAGCTGTACCAAAGCCCACAAAGGCCCAGCTATGCATCATGCTATATCTGGTCACTGTAGATCTGTTCAGCAGTTACTCATCACCATTGCTTTCAGTCACTGGAGCCTCTAACTCTTTTGAGGATCTCAACAGAAAAATTTGTATTAAGCATGTGATTGTGTATGCACAAACACAGGCGACTGTGTGTTCAGGAGACATCACAGAGTGCAAGGGTGCTGTATGTTAGTCATTACTGAGATAATACTAAGAAGGTGAGACTATTTAGTTGTTATACACTGGGAAAGAAAAAGTTGCCATTGCCTTGCAAATGACCTTGTACAGTTTGTACTATATGTCCTTCTTCACAGTCTAACCACCCTGTCACCCTTCTGTCTCTGAGAGCTTGGGGACTGACAGCAAAATCCCCTTTGGAAGATGCTCTTCAGGGCCACAAGTGCTTGAGAACTCTGTAATGCATTTAACTTAGTGGAAACAATTATCTAAGGAAACTTGTTTACATATTGCAACAAGTTGTCCTAGATATTATTTTTTTACTAAAGTTTAAAACGATTGGAGTCATACATCTTCATTCAACTTCATCCTAGTCCTGTTTTTAAATGTGTATTTGTGCAGTTGTATCCACAGTAGCTTGGCAGGGTGCAGTCACACATGGACCTCTCTATTGGGCTATCTTTCTGGCACCAGCCATTTAATGCCATCAATTACACAGCAAAGTACAAGCCATGACTACATATACTTTGGTTGCAGCTTCTTGTTGGGTCAAGGAATGTGTCTCTGGGAGCACCCAACATTACAGGCAGACATCAGTATTCAAGAACTTGGCAGGGAGAAAGGTGTGATATGAGCAGCAAGTAGCACTAGTGCTCAGGGCCAGTGGGGCTGTGGAAACAGCAGCTAACAATGTGTGGGCACTACAGGTTGAGTCTGTGGGAAATAACCCTCTGCCATTCAGATGCAGGGCACCAGGCAGGTAGACATCAGACTGGCATGTCTCTAGAGCTTCCATCAGTTTCATCTGAAACACACAAAGGTTGGGATATCATAAAATCATAGAACAGTTTGGGTTGGAAAGGACCTTAAGATCATCCAGTTCCACCCCCCTGCCATGGGCAGGGACACCTCACACTAAACTATGCCACCCAACGCTCTGTCCAACCTGGCCTTGAACACCGCAAGCAATGGAGCTTTCACAACTTCCCTGGGCAACCCATTCCAGTGCCTCAGCACCTTTACAGTAAACAATTTCTTCCTCATATCCAGTCTAAGCTTCCCCTGTTTAAGTTTGAACCGTTTACCCCTTGTCCTATCACTACAGTCCCTAATGAAGAGTGCCTCCCCAGCATCCCTATATGTCAAGATTTAAGCTACTAAGAGAACCTTATCTCTGCCCTTGTGCTCATCTGTGCTGTACAAGCACTACTCCAGTGAGTAAAGTCAGAGAAACTTACCTCCTGCAGAAATAGGGGTGAATTGGGTCACTAATTCAAACTTTCAAGTGTGTCTAGTGTCCCTTTTAATAAACGATTTAACTCCTTCACCACTGTTCCCTGCTGACAGTCACAACATTCCATTCGAGCTCTTCTTCAAGCAAGGAAAAATGTAATGAAGAAACCTGCTTATATTAACATTTCTTTGTAGAATGGGGCATTCACTCTTTCCTCTGGCCTGGGAGCACCTTATAGAAGTGAGAGGCGAATAGAGCCTGGCTTTGGTGGTGTTTCCCCATTCTGCAGCTTCCACTGACACCTGCTGGAGACTGTCCTTTCTCGATAGATCCGTTTAAATTCTGCGTCCAAAATGCAAGGATAGGAGCAAAATGCCCTTCTCCCCCACTGAATGGGTGAAGCATGGCACATGTCTGTGCCAGTAGAATGTCAGAATCAAGAACTCTGCCTATTTCTACGTGTGAGTTTATGAAATAAGGACAGATTTTTCTAAAACCCAGACCAAACTCACTGTTGTGAGCACAAAGAGATTTCCCAGTCATAGGAAATGCATTGTTTCATAATCAGGTCCTACAGAGCTAAGTTTTTCTCCAAACAGAGTTGGGTTTGGAGGAAAGAAGGAGGAAAGCAAGTCTTCTCTGTAATCCCTACCAAACGACAGGAAGAATGGGACCTGTCAATGGTTGTCATGCTTTCTGGTGTACACCAGCTCCACAGAGATGTGGGAATACCAGCTCAAAGGGCTCAGATCCCAATCCCTTTTGTACGCTGGCTGGGAAGTGATACTGGGGAGTAGCACTGCTGTTCTCACTGCTGGGTTTACTTACTCCAGCACTAGAAGAGGAATTTTACCCATTGACTGTTGACTTCCAGAGACAGACGGATTTCTCAGACTGCATCCCAGCAGGTGGACAACCAGAGCTCTGTCAAAGAACAAGAACATGGTTAGATCTGTGTGTGAATGAAGGTAGATCGTGTGAGCACAACACAGGGATGTATGATGTTCCAGCATGATTCTGATCAGCTTTCTTACGGAGAAGCCCTGGCCAAAAAATCCACCTCTTCATGTTAGAAGTGTCAAGTCCTCAGTGAGCATCTGAGGCAATACAGAGAATTGCAGGAATACAAAAACTAAGAAAGAAATACCCTAAAATACAGACACAGATATAAAGCTTTGAATATCAGAAATATATTACAATTGTTACAGCAGGTTTTTTACACTGGCATAAGGGGTTCCTGCTCTGCTTAGCTGGGACATAGCTGGTCACTGATGGACATAGACCTGTACTTCACTTTCAGATTAACATCATGGTTTGTAGTTTTGTAATAACTCAGACTTGAGCTGTGTATAACTGAAAATGTCTTTTCTACAGTTAGCTCACGGTGTCTATCTCATGGCATTGGATTTTAACTGAAAACTCAGATTGCTAAAAAGATTAGTGGTCTATACAAAATTAGTGTACTTTGAGTTCTGACCAACAGAGGACATCTACGGTGAGGGGCTTTTTGCTGGCAGAAATTAAAGGACACTTGACTCAATCTTTTGTTCATTATGTTTTCAGGATTCTACGATTCTATAATTCTGTCATATCATCTTTCTCAAGTCCTGCTGGTCATGGCCAGAAGGTGGCAGTGGAAGAGCACCCATTTCTCTGCAAACGAGGGCTAACTTCCACAGGGGAAGCAGTGGCTGATGTACATGACAGGACAGCAGACAGCTGCAGTTTTGGGTATTTTCAGACGTATCTTCCATGAGGCCTGAAGTGCCATGATGTGTGGCCTCGTAGTTAATAACTTGGAAAGGTGTAAAGAAACCCTCTTTTTCACTTTAGAACTAGGAGGAGAAGAACTGTTCTCAAAGTGTTATTGCAAAATACTGGATTTCAAGACAGCTTTAATCGTTTTAATTACTTAAATGAGTAATTAAATGTGAACATCTAAATATCAGGTTCACTTCAATTGCTTGAAAACATTAAAGATTCTCATGGTAAGCAAACTTAAGAGAGTTTTCCCAACATCATGTTTCAGTCTGTATTTGTTAATGAGTTTGTGGGCCCCTTTTTGTTGGGATAACTCAGAAAAACCCTTCAAAGGGAAAGTAGGTGGTGGGTTTGGTCAATAGTATTTTAATTTTAATATTAAAAGTATTATCATGACTAATATTAAAGTCCTCGCTACAGTCTGTTTACAATCCCCTAAAATTAAACCGGGCTCTTGCTCATTCATCTACCTGTATTGTTTTGTGTTCATGTCTGTATTTCTGGTTTGCATTTTGAGGAAGAAGAGTTTTGCAAGATCTTGCTTGGAAAGGTAAATTATCTCTCTAGGAAGCATTTACTGGCATGCTGCAATTCATGTTAGTATTTCACTAATATTGACTCAGACTGAGGTCTTTGTACCCCTCGCAGGGTCCCATTCTTGCAGTATCACCTGGGTTGCCCAGGAGTTGTCAGTGGCCACCTGCACATGTAAACCTATAGGGTAATAAAACAAGAATGGGGTAAAGACAATGAAGTAATTTAATGTCTAAACATAACCTGAAGAAAATAAGTGAAGCATGCTGTCCTACCCTGTCGCACTTTGGTGTCCTTAGCTAACAGGGTTGAGAAAGCACGGGTAGAACTTCGTAGCTGCTAAAGCAGTGGCAGAGTTCCTGATCTTCCACTGTCCCCAGCAGGCAGTGTCAAAGGACTTCTGCCTTTTCATAACATCCTGAGCAGTAAATGTGAGGAATGGGATCCTCTCCCTCTTTTCCTCTGTGCCCTTTCCACCCACATATCTATTCCTTTTCCATTTCACCATCAGAGGAGTGTCTTCAACCACGCTGCTGGGTGGCTAAGGCACAAAGAGCAGCTACAAGCACCACAAGGGTGTTTATACATATTTGCCATACTGTAGCATGATAGATCAAAGTGTGTGCTGTGCCTGGATTTCTCCCACATTAAGGCTGCAAGTAAGAGCCAGCACCAGAGAGAGAAGTGCAAGACAGTTGTTCTTATGTGTCCTCTGCTTAGTGCTCATCTTGTTTTCTACTGAAGAGAGCAGGATCAGGTCACACAAAAGAAATGCTAAAAATCCTTCCCATTTCATATTTTTGAAGGATATTTGGGTTTGCTTTCCTTTTCTATACAGTAATGATCAAATGGAAGTTCTTTCTTAAAATTCCCTTCAAAAGGAATTAAAACCAGGGAATAATTACTGTGAGAATTTTACAAGCCGCTTTGATTCAAGTATATTAGCTTTTTTAATGTTTTATTAAGGATGCTGTAAAGAAGGAAAAGGTTTTTAATGGGCGAGTGAGTGGAGTGAAGTGGGACAGAGCTCTGAATCACTCTTCAGCTGTTTTTATTAAGCACTGACACTGACACCTTCTCAGCACATCAAAATTAAAAGGAGGACAGTTGGAAGTTGGAAAGATTTTGAAATGTGGGGGAAAGATATGAGCTCTTCATTCACCTTAAACACAAAGAAGATGCGCACAGAAAGCAGTGACTGTGGCTACTGAAACAAGTATCAAAGAACATGAGAGAAATATTTAGAGGGAAGGTGCAGAACAGGATTTTACAAGAGGAGAACAGGAGTAGCAAGAAGCAAATCTGAATATGCATCGAGAGACAAAGAGACCAGCCAATTATTGATTCACTAGCAACTGAAGAAGGAAAGTCATCAGCACAGAAAGCCAAGAAAGCCAAAGTTCTCTGCATCTTGTGTTGCATTTCTCAAAGGAGAGATAAAGTGCAAAGAGTGGCTAATGCAAGCTGCAGCAGCAGAGCAGTAGGATCTCTCCATGGAAATGCTCAAGGAGGCACCAGCACACTTGGAACATCAAAGTTTTCACACCTCCTGAGCCTGATGGATTTTATCCTGGGATACTGCAAAAGAATATGGCAGAATTAATGTCAGAATGGGGTTATCTTAGGGAAGTCACGGAGTGTAAATAAGCATCTGAAGGCAGGAAAAGGGCAAATACATTCAGTTTCTAAGAACGGAAGGCAAAGGCTGATCGGGGATTTGTGTATCAGTCAGCTTATCTTCAAATGACAGAAAAACCTTGGAAAGCACAAAATCTTCGTGAGGACATGAAAGAAAACACAGAAATGAGACAGAGTCAAAATGGATTTGTCAACTACAAATCCTCTCAGAGCAAACTCATCTCATTTTCTGAATGGGCTGCAGGTCTGGATAGGGAGAAAGCAATAAACACCATTTAAAATCACAGAATGGGCTTAGTACCTTCTCTAAAGATCTCATTCAAAAGGCAGGAAAGTATGCTCTACATGAGACTCTGATATGGCAGAGGATGAACAGGCCAAACAAACATGGTCAACTAATGAAAATGTAGCAGCTATCGGTGGCTCATGGTCAAGATAAGATAATGTCATCAGTGCGCTCCTCAGACCACTGTCAGAAAGTTGGCTGTATTCAAAATGTTCTATTAATAGTTCTTTCAATAGAGAGTTATGCTGTTAAAGGCCTAGGAAACAAAGGTAGAAGGACTTACAAGTACAGTAAGGACAGGACTACAAACAAGTCAGCAAGGTAAGTTGGAGAAATAGTATGAAAACACTGCATGAAACCTTATATTACAGGACCAAGCAGAAGGATGTGCATCTGCCAAGAGTGATTAACAGCACAAATAAGAGATGGAATACAACTAGAAACTCCATTGATCCAAGATTATAGAAAATCATGGGCATAACCTGAGCCAGTGTTTTCCTACAGTGGTGTAAAATGAAGGTAATTACCACTGCAACCCAGGACACTGTTTTCTGAACAAAACTCATGGTGTATGCTTATAATGAAGTGACATTCATACAGCACAACACTCAAACATGCATTTGAGCCAGCGTACAATGATCCATTTCCTATCATCATGTACTCTCACAGAGCAATTAAATAAAATTGCTGATGTTTTGTGAGAACAAACCTTGCTGGAAGGGACTGCAATAAAGGAAGGATCTGCCTTTGCTAATGGTACTAACTCATTTCCCAGAAGCTGAAAGTGCTAAATGACCATCTGTAAATCTGCCTGACACATTTTAACAATCCTTTTTCTGCAACTGGCCACTATTGAACCTTCCCTCTGGTGTTGCCCATGAAGCTGGTGCAACATCAATTGATTCAGCGCTTCCATAAAGCTTTTAGTGCAGGCACAAGAAAGCACAATATTCCTGCTATAGCTTGTGAGAGGCAACCTTCACTAGCCTGCATTTCTGACTTTTAACTTAATTTTCTCATATTCCAGCTATCTTGTTCTAGCTCTGCCTGCTAGAAAGACCAAACACCAGAAAAGCATCCTTCCTGCAGGAAATGGAAGGACAATCTGGATACTACACAAAATATTTGAGCTCCTGAATATATTTGGGTGTGTTTCAGTCAATGGGAGCTGCTGCAAATTAGCAAACAGACAGCTGAAATGATTTATCTTCTGCATCCATGGCATAAAAGCCACCAGCTCTCCTCCCAGGTTTGTAGGCTCCTTTTATCTCAACAGAAGCTGTGACCTTTGTAAGCAATAGATTCTAGGTTCCAGGCTACATGTATAAACCCTTATTTATATGACATGATAAATCAAAGGCAAAAATAGCCTACAGGATTCCTTGCTACATTGCACGCTGTGAACAATCATTTACTTTCCAGGGGACCATTAATTAGTATCGATTTGTCTTCTTGCTCCAGCATTCAGAGGCATAAGGATGGGAGGCTGCCTGCCAGCTTGTGCAGCATCAGGAGCCTGTTATCCTGCAGGTTTTTGTACAACTTGGAGAGATTTGCAAGCAGAAGACAAACTACGTAATCTAAAGCTAAGGTGGTCTTCAAATTGCCTGTTTTAAGTGGCTAGTGAAAGAGGAAACAGATGAGAAAATGTCAGTGGGAACAAGAGACCCATTTGGAACAAAAAAGGGTGGTAATAAAACCATGAGGATGAAATCTGAAGTTAGCAAAAAGGCTTATGCTCAGCCCAGTATTTCCAAGTAAGACATACCTGTGACTTTATATGGTGCACAGGTACAAGGGCTACTATCTGGAAGTCAACACTGATGCACTCTGGGTCTGTGGGGTTGGTCTGTAAATAAAGACCATCACAAAATTTGGATGCACAGTGAATGTGTTGTCACAACTCTGCCCACCCCCAAGGATAAGGAAACAAGGTTAAGGCAGGGAAGTCTTGTATTTTTGTAAATCAATACAGTCTCAACAGCCCTGTGACCATCATTTCTCCTCCTTCTTATCCCATATACTCTGGTTTAACTGATCTCACATGGTATCACATGTGTGCTCATGCTGGCAGAAGAGATGGCACATATGGTGGTAGCAGGCACCTCAGCAACAGAGGCTCAGCACTTGCTGACTGGCAATGAGGAGGTGGAACAGCTCTCTAGTTTGGGGCAAAATGGTACTGCTCAGAATGCAGCTCAGACGAGGCCGGCAGGCTCCAGCACAGCAGGGTACTTGATGTTTGATTGAGCCAGCTGGATTTTCAGGTCCCCTAACAGTGAAAATAGCCAAACTGCAAAGCCCTCTGGCAGTACCCAAACCCCTGTGTGGATGCCCAGTCAGTGCAGAATGCAGGGACTGTTGAAAGAGAGAACTGGTGCCCACTGCTCACTGGGATTTTGCTGCTCACCAGCTACATCCTAGTGTCGTTTGCCACCAAGAGAACATTGGTCTTATGTTCATCATACTGGTTAAAAAGGAAGCTAACATCTAGTGCTGGTGTTAACCTGAGCTCTTGCTTATTTCTGGCACAGACCCTAGAGCAAAAGCCAGTTTTAAGTAGGAGTGAGTTTAGCTTTGTACTAACTGCACTGATCCATCCTTCCTCCACACAGCCCCAGGATCAGCAGGCACCAAAAAGATGGGCTATCAGCATCTCCTGCTGAGACAGCTATTAAAATTAGAAGATAAAGTTTCTTAGAAAGAATGTAGCAATGTGGGACCAGCATTTTAGTCCTCCAGGTGAAATGGGAAGATTAAGAACCTCATTTCCTTCCTGCTCCCCAAATCTTTATAATAAATTTTCATTCATTATCTTTAGTATTTATTTCCTTAACAGATTAGGAGGGTTTGTGAGGTTTTTTTTTCTGTTTTAATAGTCTACTTTATTAGTATCAGATAGTCTTATCACCCTCTTGCATATGTGGGCTCTACCTGACTTTATGTAATAGCATCTACTAATAACACAACCTTGTAAAACTTGTTGTTTAGGGAAGCTATCTGCACAGCACTCACACCCAAGCCAGCCTGAAGCAATACTGCCAGTGTTTTATGTGTGTGTGTGGGGTCTCTGTGTGCCCTATTTAAAGGCTCTGACTGCTGGGCAGGTGTTGTAGGGCCAGCTGATGGTAGTGGGAGGACACCACTTTCATCAGGAGGATGAGTGCTCTTAGGCGATAGGATGTAAGGTGTGCTGGGGTGTAGGGAAAACAGGATTTGGGTCTCTAATGTAGAAAGGATTAGGGTGAAAACAGCTGACTAGTAGGTTCCAAGGAAACAAAGAATGACTTAAGAAGATACTTTGGTGAGTAAGGATCTAGGTATTTTATTAAATGTATTAATGCTCTATGTTGAAAGGAAGCTGGCATTAGTTTCCTGTGAAGAGATTGTACTTGATGTACTAACTAACTCTGATTTAGAGTTTTGTTTCAGCTCTGGATTAAGATGGTAATTATGCATACTTATGCTCTGCTTTATGGTTTGTGTCTCATGGGCTCCAAACTTGTATTTGCCTTAGCTGTTAGGAGGAGAGATCTTGGGCTCCTTCACTTATTAGGAACTGAACAGTGTGCATGGATTTGGGTACTGCTGCACCCTGAGGCCTTCTGATTTTCTGTAGAAAAATATAAAATAAATAAATAGCAACTCAGGAATAAGATAGAATAGGAACCAACAGGTTGGAAGTTCACTTATGTTCTATTTTCTTTCTACTAATATAGAGCAGGAAAAAGGAAAATTAGAGACCCCTTGTAAAATTCCTGTTCTCCTGGTCTGAAATCCAAAGTGTGACTGTCGCTGGTGATGCTCCATGTAATCGTTGAAATGTAACTTCTATTACTCCTCTTCTGTTCAGAAAGCTTGTCCAAATGTACTTCAGAAGAAGAAAGACATATTTAAAACCGGGCACATTACAGTGTGTAAGTGCTCTGAGTCATAGAGTCATTATAGGTCCCTTTTAGACTTCTTTCTGCTTTTCCGATGTGACATAGCTTTCAGTGACAGCTTATCAACACTGTGGCTTATTCTGAACTAAATGAAACTATTCTCTCTTTGATTCTCAAATGGTTAATTAGCACTTTGTATATATAAATATACATGCAGGGTTGAGATTCAGTGGATAGTAAATATATGTTGGATTCTTAGCTATTAATAAAAGAAATTAGCATAGCTAAACTGCTGTATTTTGTTGTATGCAATGTCTTCCTTGTGTTTCAGCAGTTACTGTCATAGTGGTTAAAAGTGGCAATATCAGCTCACAAGGATAGAATGTGGTTGTGGATCAAGTGACACTCTTCAGTCATAGGAGAGTATTGTAGCAGTATGTTTATCAATATAAACCAGCCATTTAACAAAGTTTGATTTTAAATGCAGCAGTGATTTAACAAGATTTGATGGCAAGGAGCACTCAATTATTTACTGCACAGAGGGCAGGGTCATTAAGAACTGTGAGGGAGACCCTGCTGTTGAGTCATGAAGCTCGGAAAGGACTCTCAGACAGGAGTCCAGGTGTGGCTAGATCCAGACTTAGTCTCAGGCTCAGTGAATAGTTTATGTCTAAAGGGTTATGTGTCTGCAATCAATACTTTGTGTCACTTCACTAAGATTTTATTTTTAGCATCCTATTAGTCACTTATGGAGAATCTCTTGTAGCAAGGAATATCTCTGCCTCAAGGAGTAACCTTGAGAGATGTCATTACTCAAGGGGAGATCCTCATGTATAGCCTGCTGCCTGCAGGAGAGCTCGTTGGACCTGGGCCGTATGACATTTACGGGGCAAGACATTTGGCTCATAGACATGTTTGAATACCAACTACTGAAGTTAGGGTTTTTTCAGTCATGGCTTGAGAGGGACATTGATCAGCGCTGTGGTTGGAGGGGTGCACTTTGTTCAGATTAGCCCTTGGCTGTTGTGCTGTTATCTGTGTCCCCGGAATCCACTTTGAGTCAGATGGAGCCATATGACCCAGACACATCCATCACCATCACCAGTGGTGTTTATCATTTGAGCATTGTTAGGGGAAGAAATGGTCAGGCTGGGGAGAGGAGCATAACATCACTAATGTTTTCCAAAAGAGCACAGATTGCTCTTCCTTGGATTATCAGTGCTCTGGGGCTACCTAACCCGCATGCAGAAGGCATAAATTCCAGGTCACAAGAGCTATAGTGTCACAGAAAACACCTCTAGCTCAGTAAAGATTAAACAGAGTATTTCAAAACTCCCAATAGCCCTCTGTCATTTCTTTTGGGGTTAAAAATGGTTAGCTAAGTGGGGCATTAGCAGGAGTTTCCACTTATATGATTCATTGCTTTCTGTCCTCTGGTAATGCTTGAATGTCAAATTAAAATCATGTGGAGAGACAACTAAGCTCATTTTGGAACTGTTATCTACAGCAAAAAATCATAGTAACTTGGTTAAATCTCTTGACTCCATCTCAGAAGAGACAATAGGGACACAGTTGTCTCCGCTCAAAACTATGTCTCAAAGAACTTAGGCTTTCTGCAATGAAAACTGAAATCAAACCGCAGATCTGAGTGTCAAATATCTCCAATTTAGAGCAATCTGTAGAGCTTGCTATATTTGCAACTATTTTTAAATAGGTGAATTGCAAAACTTAATGTGGCTCTATGTTACCTTTATCCATCTC
This sequence comes from Bolborhynchus lineola, assembly GCA_025448015.1. Lineage (NCBI taxonomy): Eukaryota > Metazoa > Chordata > Aves > Psittaciformes > Psittacidae > Bolborhynchus > Bolborhynchus lineola. The sequence goes on from JAOEHX010060413.1 coordinate 12,797, forward strand.
TTCAAGTCTCAGTATTTGAATATGAATAGCTTCAGATTTAGAAAGCTGTTCTGACACTCTCCATTTAGTTTTTATTGAGTGCTGCCAACAATTTTAAGACTATTTTTGTACCAGTCTGGCCTCTGCCAACCCACCTCCCACCTTGTTTTCAGATACCTCATGTTAGAACTGGAAGTAAAAGTGCTTGGTTAATTATCACTATTTTCAGCATAGATAGCACTGGAAATTAGGGTGTTTGTTGAATAGCACATTGCAGATTCAGCTTGTCCAGCTAATTCATTTTACCACTAAAAATCCTGTGCATTTTCCTCTTGCCCTCAAGTCTTCTGTGATTTTTCTGATTGCTCAGCAAACCCATAATAGTTTAGAAAGCTAGCAAATATCTCACTTGCATACACCTTCTTCAGTGCTGTGCAAGCACTAAAACAATTTCTGCCCATTGTAAAAATGATCACCAGGAATCAAGGCATTCTAAGAACCACTTTTTATTGTTGTTAATCCATTCCTTTAAATTGTTTTGGGGTTTGTTTTTTGCTTCATCATAAAATTCACATGTATAGAAGAGAGATGTAGTCTAGGGCTGCAGTTACTTTGCCACTTCACCACCCCAGCAAATTTGCAGACACCCCCAAGCTGTGTGGTCTGGTTGATAAGCTGGAGAGAAGGAATGCCATCCAGAAGGACCTAGAGAGGCGGGACAATGCAAACCTCATGAAATTCAACAAGGCCAAGTACAAGGTCCTATCCCTGCGTCAGGGCAATCCCAAGCACAAATACAGGCTGGGAGGTGACTGTATTGAGAGCAGCCCTGAGGAGAAGGACTTGGAGTTGATGATGAGAAGCTCAATGTGACCTGACACCTTTTCTTAAAATACTTGGGGAGAGGAAACAAATCCTCTTGGTAAATGGTTGAAAGACATTTTCTCAGTGCACAGTTGCCTTTAGCCAATAATTTAATGATTTCAGGGCCAATAAAAGCAGTCTGGCTTTTATTCCCCACCTCTGAAGTTTGCCCTGTGTTTTACATCCTCGCCCTCTCCTTAGTCAGCAGCTTTTGCAAGTGGGTAGTGCCATTTTAAACTGTTTCATGAGAAAACATATTGCCTCATTTAGCATTAAAGGAAGAATGTTATGGACTATGAAAGCATGCAGACCTTGTCAGACCCTGTATGCAACTTCTGAGGGTGAGAAGTGTCTGGAACAGTGCTTTCCGCAATGCCTTAGAAATAAAGAAATCCATCTTCTCATAACTACAGTAAAACATAGGCCTTCAAATGCTTCCCTGCACTTTCTTGGTGATGGTGTCAGAACTTTCTGCATTTTGTCTGTCTTCAGTTTGTGGCGACTTTCCAAGCAAAAGTACTATCAAAACAATTTACAATTAGCTGTGACAACTGTATATTGCATGGGTGGTACAAAGGCTTTTACAAACAAACCTTAATTTATACAACAGACATGAATACATGTTTTAATGAAGTGATTCACAATGATAATATTATTGACTTGCTCAGATTAAACAGGACTGCCATATGCTATGTCTAGTGCTTCAGATGGCTTCAAATTTATTTTTAACATTTTTAAGTTATGTGTATTAACAACAGATGTTGAATTTTTAAAAGGATCCAATAATTGAGGGAGAAATCATTCCAAAGCTTGTGTGTTGAAGCTTTGGTTGTCTTAATGATTCAAAATACTTTGTACATGGTGACTCAGAAAGTGATTTCTAATCGGTGATGTAGCTCCTACCTGACTCTTGCACATGTAATTTGGATTACTTTTATCTTGCTTCCCCCAGAGTTGCACCCTCATAGAGCTGCTCAGGAGTAGGTTGGTTGAACAATCGCCTCATGACCCCATTCCCCAACTTTCAATTATTTTTATTAAAAAGCCCCATCAAAAATGTATCTATCTGTCCTCAACTTATCTGTCTCTGGACCATACACTACTGGCTTTGCACACATGGACCTCACGCTAACAGCCACATATACTCCTGGCTTGCCCCTATTCAAACTCACTGCATGGGGTGAGGATCCCTCAGTGAAAGATGGGAGGAAAGATGTGATAAAGCCAATACACTGAACTGGCACACTGCAAGTGAGGGATCACACTCACAAGAAGGCTTGAGTAACTTCTACCTTTGTACAGAAACATAGCCTCTGGATTATAGATTTACCCTTTGGATGGCTATTGTTTGGTTAAAGTCCCAGGTCTTCCACTTACTTCTGGTTTTCTTTCTTGCCCTGCTTCCACGAGTTCCAGCCAGGTTTGTTTTACAACACAATCCATTGCATCACCATCCCAGTCCCAAATGCAGCTTTGACTGACAGTAGTCTGTCAGTCCATCACGGCTACCATGTCATTTGGCTGTCATGTTTTCACTAGAGCATTGGCCTGTCTTGCCGTGGGTGTGATGGGGTATCTGAACACAAGTCCCCACGGCTGAGAAGCTGTAGATAGGGTGACAACACCTCTTGCTGTCAGGCCTCACAGGATCACCGGCTGCCTCCGGCTGAGCAAATTGCTTTGTTGGTGATGTTGCTGGGGTGATTTTGAGCTGCATAAGAGTGATGCTCAGTACCACACACATCACCAGGATCTCACAGACCACAGCACGAAAGTCCCTCCTGCTGATGTGAACTTTAGGTGGCCTCTCCAACACATTATCTGGAAACCCAGAACTATGCTCAGCGGGAGAAGCAGATCTCATTGCTACACTGGAAAGCAGTAAGATTCTCTTTGCAGACCTGCTAGCTGCTGATGAAACATCTCCAGCACCTAATGGAAATGTAGGAAATGTAGATGCAGGAATTAAAGCCATCATCTCCTTTTCTACGTTCCCTGCAGAGGAAAAAAAACCAAAACACAGGGAAATTACAACATAATGTTGACAATTAACATAAACAAGATACAAAGAACAGAGAAACAAGTCAGCTGCAAATAGATAGCAGTGATCCCAAATTGATTTCCAACAGGCTGGAGACACAAAGCAGGGAGCTCCTGAATGTGTTTTATTATTTATATCAATTACTAGCTTGATTAACTTAGTTTGATGAAGCAGGCTGTAGAAAAGGGAAATATGCAACAACAGGCAAGAAAGTCAGTCCTCAGCTTCTTGGTAAAGAGAGTAGACTTTAGCTCCCAAAGAGACATAGCTCCCAAAGAGACATAACTCCCAAAGAGATATATTTGAGTTTTGTGCCCTTAAACCATAATTTTTTCCCTTTAGGGAGGCAGCCTGGCCATCTCATAACCAGTTCTAAGCCATTTACACCATCCCCTGTGTAATCCTGGGTGGGTCCCTGAAGGAGAGAGCACTTTATATGTTTTTATCTTCCTTGGGGAGCACCAAAAAAACTCACTAGTGTTCTTCCTGATTTCAGATAGTTGCTAAGTATCAACATCCTTGAGGTTGCTGCTTCTACTGACTACTTAATCAATGGTTCCAAAAGTCTGGGGGAGGGATGGGAGAGCAAGAAGCACAGAAACATACACAAAATTTGATTGAAATCAGCCTGGGGAAAGCCTGCTCCATTTGATTATATCAGTACAGGGTACGAACGTACCTAAAACCTGCTCTTGAAACAGGAATCTGAAGGAAAGGTCCCATCAATATGGGCAGGGTACCTTTGATGCATGTGCAGTGGCTCTCTGGGACTTTCAGTAGTGCAAAATCTTGTTGATGTGGAGGGAAACTGGGTACAAAGAACCAGAGTTAGAGATGGTTTTGACCCAGAATGGGGTCACTGAGTTTGGGGAGGGATATTTACTTCATGCAATCACAAAAGCCAGTGCTCCAAGTGGCAGACAGGTGAGGTTTGCTCCCACCTGCAGCAGCTTTGCACAGCAAACAGTTAGGTGCAGAGACTGTGTGTCAGGCACAATTGCCTATTTCTGCTTTCAGAAAGAAGTTTAAGGGAGAAAAGGCTGATTTCCATTTTAGAAAACCTCCCTGATTTGTGTAAACTTCCTACGAGGCAGAAATGTTTGCTTAGACCCTTGAGCAGCCTTTTCTCCATGGGAAGGAGGAGGAATGCAACTATTTTTCCTAGAATACAGAAAAGATGTGGGCAGTGAGGGGAAAGGGCTGGAGGTAAAAGTCTGTATTCTATTTCTTCATGCAGAAGTGGCAAAGACAGCAGTTTCTTTACCAGCAGCATTTTGTTTCTATCTATGCCATCTTCTTATCTGGTGGGCAGATTGATGGATGCATTGCAGAGTTCTGTCCAATTTGTTGGGTTGGTTTTTTTTCCCAGCTGCAGGTGCACCATTTTCGGCTTGTATCTGTACCCTGCATAATCTCAGACATCTAATTATAACTCACTGTTGGCACCTCAACAAGCAAGATTCGCTCAATTAAAACTGTACAGAGCATCTGTTGTTCATCTGGTAGGAAAAATACCTGCTTTTCCCAGTCTATCTATCAGCTGGGAAGCACTAGCTGAGCTCCTGTGAGTAATGGCCTTATGGCAAGATCTGCTTTTGTCCATCCCAGATAAACTGCCATTCCTCCAAAACAATACAAATACAATCTCAATGTTCTTCATCCAAGTATAAGGAAAAATTATTTAAAGCAACACATTACACAAACAAGTTAGTGCTTAGTGCCTGCTCTAAGCTGTCATTTTCAAAGTTGGGGAGAAACCAATTCTACCCGACCCAAGTTGAGGTTTGATTAGCTATTCCTTCTCTTTGCCTGCCTAATTTCAAATTTAGTGACCTTTTTTCACTATCTAATTTGGTTTTTAATTCCTGATCAAATACTGATTTACTTTATGTATTTCCTGAGTACATTGCCTTTTAATACAAATCCCATGTTTAACCATAGGAGTAGCTTATGTTTGAGCAAGCATTTCTGCATCTATAAATATTGGAAATACAGTATTTGGTAGAATGATGCTCTCTGACTCCTTCTAATAGCTATGCAGAATGGCTTCCTGTGATTCCTTTTGTCTCAATTAGCGCTCTTCACTTTAAGTGAAGTCATCTCATTCTCCTTCGCCTCTCCACATCAACTCCTTCTCTATTAATCGCCACATTTAAGATATTCAGAGGCTTCTGGGCTGTAGAAGCTTGGCCCCAGTGAAATCTCCTGGATGATTTTTACAATGAATATGTGTGGTCCTAAGCAGGTCTTCATTTCCAAAGCCAAGACTCACCATGCTCTGATCACCCACTAACTGGCTACTGCATTTAATAGCTAGCTAAAAACACCACCACAGAGCATGTGTATGAGCTCCACAATACATCCAGGACTGTTTACCAGAGGCTGCCCTTTAGGAACAGCCTGAGGAGCCATCAGAAACAGCTTGTATTTGCTGCTGTAAAATGCATAACACCTGAGTCTCTACCTGCTTAAAGTCTCTTAGTAAATATAAACAACTGGAATGAAATCCAGTAGACAAGGAGTAGATGGCATTCTGCTCAGACACAAGCCCTGCTCCATTGCTACAGAGCAGCTTCCTTGAGAGTGAATGTAAGCAAGAAACAACCAAAACCCTTGCAAGGAAAGTTAACAGGTTCACCAAGTTTTGAACCAGGCTGCTTTATCAAATCAAAGCCTGCAACGATTTCTTGCACTGTAATTAAAAAATACACCACCAAAACCACTGTAGTGATGAGCCCTCTTCCCCCGGAGAACCACAGCGGTTCCCCAGAGAGGGCTGGAGATTAGCAACCACATTTCACGTGATGGCTTTTAACATAATTATTTGCATAACTGGATAAAAGAAGCTCATCAATGTGCCTCTAAATCTTATTATTGTTTATTACTCTGGATATCAGAGAAAACAGTAATTATGTTGAGCAGAGATTCATGGGGCTCGATTCGAAGGTGGGGCTGAGCAAATGTGACTGTGTCTCAGTCCCCGCCAGCCGGTGGGACCCCCACTCCCTCTGCTTAGGGCTGGATCACTTTTGTGCACCATGCAGGGAATGCCTGGAAAAATGGCCTTGCAGGACCACTGGGATGGGGCAAGAGAGCTGCTGAGGAGAGGGAAGGAGCTTCAGGAGCGCACGGCTGGGGAATGCCGGTCATTTTGGCATGCATCTGCAAAACCTAGTTCTGAGAACTAGGGGCAGGATTTGAGCTTTCTGCTGCAAATACAAGTCCTGTCAGATTCAAGATGTGCAGGTTAAACTAGCACTTAAATGAGGGTGCCTGCTGTGCTGGGCACTCCTGAGGACCTGCTTGAGCTCCAGGGCCTGCTGATAGCAAGGTGTTCCCAGTGTGTCCACCACTGTGGGAATGACATATAAACTGAACAGCTCTTCACTTCTGGCTCAAGGAGAAAAGGAAGAAAACAGAGTTAAATCCCCCTTGTTTGCCTTGTACAGCTCTCTGCAGCAGCCATCTGCAGTCACTGACATTGAAGAGAACATTAATAAAGCAAACTGCAGTGCTGGCAAATGTGGGTAAAAACATGATGTGTAAGAAGGAAATGATCCCAGGCCTGCTGCGGTAACAGGAGTCTTTCCAGTTGTTCTGTTGGGCTTTGCATCACTCTGCATTACAGCGCTGTCAGTATTTAGTGCATGAGCTTGTAAACATTGTGGGTCACCTCAATGCTAATTAACCTTTACAAAATGACAAAACAACAGCTTGAAGTAACATAATTCCATAGAAGAAAATCTCTGAAAATCTGGAGTTTATTATTTAAAGCTGCTTTTTGCAGTGTTGTTTCAAGTGCTCTCTTGGTGTTCTACTCTCTGTTGCCTTTGAAAGAGCCCTGGAACAAAAGCTGAAAAGCTTATAAAACTTGCTTGGTTTGTTTGAAGGGGGGGTTTGCCTTTTCAAAATCACCATTTATTGCAGGAACTTCCCATATTGAGCTTGAAGGAAAAACTATTTCCTAAAATTCAGCAAAAGCAGAACATGGTTTAATATGTCTTTCAAATCTTTAAATCAAGGTAAGCAACGCAGATAGACACACTTAATCACAGAGTGAACGTAAGTAATGCCCACTTTGAAAGAACCTCCTTGATTCAGTGTCTCTGTAATCAGTTTCTAATATTTAGTTCCTCATTACTAGCAGCAGAACAGCTTGAAATCCCAAGGAATTTTGTGAAAAGGGATTTCAGATGTTTTCCCAACACTTTTCCCAGTGTGTTCGTATGCAATCTGTGTATTTTTTAACCCAATTAAGCTTACTGAATGCTGATGAGCAAACTGATATTCACAGTTTCACAGCAGGAGAAACCATCCTCTCTTTCCTCTCCCCTATGTTCTTTTTCTATCCACATTGCCTCGCAGCGCATGCTTTTGGCTCTGTACAGCTGTGGCCAGAGATGTCCTTACTGACCATGGCCAAAACTGCCCCTGGGTTGTGCTGCTTTCTGGGCTGATCTCAGCTCAGTACCAGGCAGTTCCTCATGTTACCACAGATTCTGGCTGAACAGGCTGGAAGAAACCTCTTCAGCAATAATGTCTGCTTTCTGTTTCAGAACTTTGTCCCATATACTTATTTTTATCTCATATTTTCAGTTTTGACAGGAAGAAACTAGAAACCATTAGGTTGATTATAGCTTTTAACTCCCTCTTCCAATTGAAAGCTGAATATCAAAGGAAATTGTTTCTTCCCAAAAGATTCCTTCAAAAGAGAGCAATTCTCACTCCACTCCAGTTGACTGGTCTTTCTTTGAGTAGTCACATAATGTTGGTACACGGCTCAATGTCTGTTCTACCTGTTATCTCTAAATGGACACCTTCAGAAGGGCTCCTGAAGACAGTAGCAAAATCTCTGTCTGTCTCTGTAGATCAAAGTTGATGGCAGCATTGCCACACATCAAAATCAGCCCCTAAGGAAGGAGTGGAAAGCATAGGATCATAGAATATTTTGGTTGGAAAGGACCTTAAGATCATCCAGTTCCAACCCCCCTGCCATGGGCAGGGACACCTCACACTAGACCATGCCACCCAGGGCTCTGTCCAATCTGGCATCTTAGCACTGACAAGGCTATGATGGCATCCACTCCTCTGGCTGGGAATGCAGCTGGCTTGCAGTACGGACAGCAAATTAGGGTTACACAAGATAATGGCAAAACCACAGTTCAATGGCAGTAAAGTGGTTAAATGTCTTAATGTCCCCCTATCTGGCTAATTTTTCACCACACGTTACGTTTCCACTAGGTCCATTCTTGATGACAGCATCAGCAAATCCACCAAACAGGCTGTTGTATACTCTGCATCGCAGTTACATGTCACAGAAATAGCACCACTCTGGGTTTATTTCCCCTCTCACAATACTGAATCTCACCTTGCTATATGCTCTGCTGCAGGTTCATGAGACACAGGAGGTTTGGGGGTTGATTGGGTTAGGGATGAGTTTAGATCAGATATGAGGAAGAAATTGTTTACTGTAAGGCACTGGAATGGGTTTCCCAGGGAAGTTGTGAATGCTCCATCCCTGACGGTGTTCAAGGCCAGATGGGACATAGCCTTGGGTGATATGGTTTAGTGTAAGGTGTCCCTGCCCATGCCCATGGCAGGGGGGTTGAAACTGGATGATCTTAAGGTATTTTCCAACCCTGACTTTTCTATGATTCTATGCTGCTGGATTCAAAAAGCATAATGCACAGATTCCTGCCCAATGTGGTTGGCCATAACAGGCAAACGAGCAGCTCTGCTGCAAAAGCTGCTACCCCATCGATTCAGCCAGCAGCAACGAGGAAATAGCAGTGAGGGAGGAAACCATGCAGGGCAGTCACAGCAGACCCCACCAACAACCACAGGAATGCAAATGAGGCAGTCATCTTGTACAGAAGTACTCAGAGGCTGTGCAAGTGAGCTGGTGCTGTCATCCTGCACACCCTCAGCAGTGGGGAGAGCACTGTACACTGATGCTGCCAGCACAACTCAGCTGGCAGAGTGAGGCTCAGAGCAACTCCTACCAACCTGGTTTTGGGCTCTTCCACTAGAACAGGTTGCTCAAGGCTCTATCCAACCTGGCCTTGAACACTTCCAGGGATGGAGCATTCACAGCTTTCTTGGGCACCTCATTCCAGTGGCAACCCCTTCCAGTACCTCACCACCCTCGCAGTGAAGAATTTCTCCCTTATATCTAACCTAAATCTCCCCTGTTTCATTTTGAAGGGGATATTTTACAGGAAGAATCCTTGTATCTTACATAAGAATATCTTGCAGTGCTTAATATCTCCTTGGCTTCTAACTCCAGTCAAAATAAAGACATTTTTGGGACACAACATCTGCCTCTCCTCCAGTAGGAGTGGAGGTACTGGGGAAGCTACACATGGGACTTGTGTTGTTATAATTGAGCCCTGAGGATAAATGTGAGGAATGAAGACTAATTAGAAATGGAAAAGACTTACAGTGTTACCATATGAAAGAAGTGCACTCCCACCAGCTCTCTTTTACAGCACCACACTGGCCATAATGCAGTTTGTAGTGGGTCCAATTTTCTTCTTCTTCCAAGCAAACATTTTCTTCAGCTCTCCCCTAAAGCTGTCATGGAGCCAGGCATAGAGGAAGGCGTTGGTACAAGCAGACATCATTGCAAACCAGTGGCACAGCAGCTGGATGAAGTTGAAATATTGCTTGTCAATCAAGCTGATGTCGATGTCCTTTATCATGTTGAAGATGTGCAGAGGCAGCCAACAGACTCCAAAAGCTGCCACCACTAAGACTAGCAAGCGAAAAGTCTTTCTCCTCCTTGCTCGGTCCCATTCAGCTTGGCCCTGGGTGACATTGCCAGGGACTACACGGTTCTTCAGCTTGACAGAGATTCTCAGGTAGGACAGGGAGATAACAGCCAAAGGCAGTACATAGGTGATGATGAGAGTGCTGTAGGCATAAGCTAGGCGATCTCTTTTCATGTGGAACCAAAACTCCTCACAGATAGAGAAGTCCAGTTCTGGGAACTCTGCGTGATAAGTGTGGACCAAGGCTGGGGCAGCCAAGGTACAGCTCAGCAGCCAAATAGCAGCCAGGATATAAGCACAAATAGGGATTGTGAGCCTCCTGCGGAACGGGTACACCATGGCATAATACCTATCCACAGCTATGACAGTCAAGGTAAAGACAGATACAAACACAGTGACAGGTTGCATCAGGAAGACAAAGTAGCACATGAAACGCCCGTACACCCATCCTCTGGGCTCAAAGGCATAGGCGAGCGTCAGGGGCACACAGGTTGCACACATGAGCATGTCTGAGAAAGCCAGATTGCCTACTAGAAAGTTGGTGACATTGTGCATCTTTTTTGTCTTGCAGATAACATAAATGAGAAGGTAATTCCCAATGACACCAATAAAAACCACTAGTGAGTAGCAGGGGATGATGAGTGGCTTGAAGGACTGAACAAACTGGAGCCCTGAGAATAAATTGCTGGTGTTGCTGTGAATTGCAGAGAGGAAGCTTTGGGAGGTTAAATTGTCCGAATTCATCATTTCCTTCCTTTTGTCTTCTGCCGTCAGCTGAGTGAAGTAGTTACCACTGCACTACTCCTGCACTCAATCACTGTGGATAATGAATGGATTACTGGCTGTCCAGAGGTTACCACATGGATAGTAAACAAGCATCCGCAAAAAGAAAAGGTGAAGTTGTAATCCTCAAGAGGCAGCTTACAGCAGTTCCTAAGAAAAATCAAATACAACCCATTTCCATTAACGTCCTCCTGTATTTACTATTAAATCTAGGTTTTGACAGCATGCCACTTAATAAACATGTAATTCAGTGAGTACTTACTGCTGTGGTTTTTTAATCCCATATGATTTTCTTGTGGATGTCAAGAATGCACCCTAGACGCCTGTCTTCTGCAAATCCAGAAGCGTGTGTGTGTGTCAGGGAGAGAGAGAATATATATGAGTGAGAAAGAGGGAGATGAGCATTTACAAGCTAAGTGGAGATCAGTGTTTTTAAACAGTCTTCACTTCTAGGTCATGACAGATTTGTGTATAAGCTTTTATCCCTATTGGCTGCCCTGGGTATTACGTTGCTCTTTGCGTGTTTCTTACTGATAGTAATTAGTTCTAGAATATCCTTTCAGATATTCTCTTCTTCCAGTGCACCTGTAACTGCCCCTTGCAGCTAAAAAATCAATTTACATTCATTAAGACGAGCTTGCACAGTATCTAATCCAAGATTTACTTTGCCACAGCTCTCAGGGTGCCCAGAAAAGCTACCTGTGAATTCGTTGCTATAATGGACTGTAAAATAGAATTTTAATAACGTGAAGCCAAGTAAATGTTCATGCCACTAGAGGGACTCAGCTACATACCTGAGAGTGAAGTTAGGATTAGAAATGTGCATTTAGCACGGAGCACAAAGGATCTTATTTTATTCCAACGTATTTTCTAATGGTGATTCAATGTTTGTTCACCCATTGTGACTGTTTTCAGTGAGGTTTACACATCTTTAGAAGTAAACACATGCAATCATCTCAAAGGAAATAGTAGCACCCAAACAGCTTGGCTGTATGGGTTTCCCTGCAGTGAACTACAGCAATCTGTTTCTAATATTGCAGCTGCTCACAAATATTTGGGGTGTTTCTTCATTCCTGCAGTAGGTTTGTTAACCTTTTCTGTACCAGACAACAAGTGCTAACCAGTACATAAAACACATGGTACTTGTACTGTTTGGTCAGACATTAGAAAGGAAAAATCAGGATATGTACTTACAGAATATAAGCAGACATCCCCATCCAGCTCTTGCCTATTTCTCTAATTCTCCCTTAATTCTCTTCCATTCCAACCAAGTCTGAAACCATCACCTCAGCTGGTGAAAAATAGTGAAGCTGCACTGCATGAATTTACATCAGTTAGGGAAGATAAAAAATAAATGGAACAGCCTAACAACTTATGAATGCTTCAGGTCAGAGGACACACATTGCTGGGTTTTGCAAGGCGATCAGGAGATTTAGACACCATTTCAATGGACAGTTCATGTCCAAATCTTTAAGGCTACTCTAAGGAAATATTAACCCACTCTTTTCTATGAAGTTATCAGCAGAACCATCTCCTTCTGGTTTTATGGGATTTGACATAATTGACAAGTTTAAATATATTTAATTTGTGTCAGAATCCTTTCCCTAATCCTAAATCAGCAGCTAATTATGTATAGCCCATGTTCAGACCAGAGCCATTCTCCTACAATGGCTCATGGTGGATCAGCGTTTCAAATACCCTCAGCGCTGACACCATGTCATTGCATATATGGTTAGATTATGGTATAGGCTGGAATACACCTATTATTCCAGCCTGAGGGGAGAACAAGCATTCCTCAGAGTGCCATCCTCCACTTCATGGATGCAGCAACCTACCCATGACCTATACAAAAAATGGGATGCTATATTCCACATCAATCTCATCTGTCTAAGCTGGATGGGACCCTGAGGAATATACTACCTATTTACATCTATATATCCAAATCCAGAATAAGAGAGGGACCTGAAGGTAGAGGTTGCAAAGAGGCAAGGAAAAGGGGGATTCCTACTGCTTTCAACACTCAGTGCACCCCTACTATTTGGTGTTAAGGAGCATGCTACAAAAGTAATTCCTAGAACCCACAATGCAATTGTTAAACTTAGTGTGGGAGAAAAATACAGCTTTTATTTAAATCTCATTTGAATCCTACTGAAGTCAGATTTCAGTAGGCTTTGTATGTGGTCTCTACTGTAAGCCAAATGCATCAAAAATTAAACAGGAGCATATGTAAACAGACTTCATACTGCCCACATCCCACTGGAAGAAGCCTCATGATAATGACAGAGCACAGATTATAGTTGAAAACCACATTATAACTGAGCAATTTTTCTGTTTCATTCCCAAGAGTTCCAGAGTAGATCCAATAAATATTGTCATTGTATTTCTATGAAGAAAAGGTTTATACTTCACTATGTGAGAATAAAAATGAAAGAAAATATCATCTAAAGTAGCCTTCAAGGTCATCTTAAAGCTCAGTTCAGGAAAACTGTAAGTAACCTTAAAGATTCTTGTATTTCAAGAAGTACTGAGTGATTTTCCTGCCTTTTCTCTTACCTTCAGCTGTATTTTCTTCACCTCAGAAACCAGTAACCAGTACAGCTTCTGTTTGAAGGCTCCCACCTTATTTCTGTTACTGATTTTCTGTTTGTTTTGGCTTCAGGCAGAAAATTTCTTCAGTTCAGCTTTACTCTAGTGCCAAGACCTGGAAAGATAATATGTAATAAGGGCTTGAATAGAAAAAGTCTTTCAGCGTTTTACCCCAAAGAAACCCTCTTTGCTCCTTTTAAAACTGCGAATAGTAATCTTCAGAATTTCCTAGGCTAGGTGACAAAGCTCTTCCTGAACAGAGTATAAGTCTATTTCACACATAGAAGTTTTTCATTAAAAGATAGAAGGTCACAGAAAGGGGTAAGGCATTCAAATTTAAACAGAGGAAGTTTTAGATTGGATATGAGGAAGAAATCCTTTACCGTTAGGGTGATGTTTCACTGGAATGGGCTGCCCAGGGAAGCTGTGAATGCTCCATCCCTGGTGGTGACCAAGGCCAGGTTGGAGAGAGCCTTGGGTGGCATGGTTTAGTGGGAGGTTTCCCTGCCCATGGCAGAGAGGTTGGAACTGGATGATCTTAAGGTCCTTTCCAAGCCTAAATATTCTATGATTCTATAAATTTTATTACTGACATATCAGAACTATTTTGACATTCCAGTGTTTAAGGGTGTCACAAATAGGAATGCTGATTAGTGTCTAATTGAAACCCTGGTGCTCCTTGGCTCAGTGAAGAATGTTATACTTAGAGCCAGACCAACACTTTTTCACAGAAACATTTCACAGCTGAGCTTTCATGATCTCTTACACTAATCTGTCCAACACTGTGAGCACATTGTAAGCTGCTATGTGACTTTCAGGAAGAGGTAAACCTCCTAAAGCACTAACACCCTTCCTTACATGTATGTCTAATCATCCCTGTAGTTCCTAACTAAACCAGCATGATCGGGGAATGAGATCCAAACCTAGCAGCTACACTTGCAAAGCACAGCGGTCCTTCTTAAGCTAATGGGCCCTCCCTTCTATTCTTTAGCCTTTATAGACCATGTATTTTCTTCTGTCATTGAAGTCTCACAGTCTCAGGTGTTATTTTTCTCTGTTCTTGTTTGTTTGATATGTACCTTCTGTAAAACACAACTTCTTTGGCATCACACAACTTTGAAGTGTCTTTCACATTCCTCCAGGGAAGTTCTGAGCAGAGCACATCAGGTAATTCTTGCAGAGCCTACAGTAAAAATTAACGTTTTGCCTGTTTTGAACAAAGTAGAGCTGAGGGTTCCTTTAGCAAATTCTTCTTTTGACCAGTCAGAGAAGAAGGCTGTGTATTCTAAGACAGAGCAGCCTGTCTCTCTTTCTCTCATTTAGTCATATAAATGCATCCTCTCTGCCACTGCTGTGGACTGAAACATCATAGTCTCCAAACTCTAAAAAACATACTTACAACTAAGGGGTTTGTTTGTCTTGGAGTTTTGGGTGCTTGTTGCTGGTTTTCTCAAATTTGAGGTACCAAATTTTGATAAACTAAAGATTCAGCTAATTCATTTAAGCTGAAGAGGAGCTGAACAACTTGAATGAAGAGGAGGCTTGAATTTAAGCCAAAACATCTTTGAGATTGCAGGTTAAATACAGAATAGGGGTCCAGCTCTTCAATGTGTGCACAAAACTGTTAGTCTGCTGAGCAAAAGTGAGATGAGAAGAGCGAGCTGGTTCCTTAGATTACAAAGACCTTGAGCTAAACTAAAGATAACTGTAAAAAACTGAGGAAAATTATAAGTGGTTTCCTGGGAATGAAGGTGCTGGATCACAATTACCACAACAAGGTAAAAGCCAAATGTAGAAGTGAATAAACTTATACTGTTAGGAGCTAGCTAATCTCTACTGCCAGATTCTGCAAGAACTGGCACATGGAACTGCTGGGTGAGCAGTAAGGGCTTTTCCTATATTTTTGGCATGGCAACACAACTTTTGTGATGGAAGGAAAGCAAACGGGCCACCTGTCCTTAAGAACAGGAAGGGAGGGGATGTGATGAAAAAGTGCTGATCCTTTAGTCTAACAGCAGTTTTACGGTAGGTTTTAGACCAGATTTAATGACAGAGGAAGGGAGGGAAAGAAGGAGAAAGGAGAGAGAATAGGATACCAAAGGAAGCTTTTAGAAAATTAAACTTCCATCTATGTGTTATTAAACTGATTTGTCTTAACATAGGGTACGTAGTAGTTCTTGTCAGTTTAGGTTTCTGTAACACATGTGGTGCTGAGAAATTTGAGAAACCATCATCTATACCAGAGCAAACATCCTAAGAGCTATGGTGTAGGCAAAGAATAGCAACATTTATGAAGGAATCAGACCAGAAGACACCAACTATTCATGCTCCTCAAGAGCTTTGCTTGAGATTGACCAGCTTTGGTAGCTGTTTTCATTGTATTATGTTAGCACAAAAAGCAGGACCATACCAACTGAATTTCGTAGAACCACCAACTTTGCAACCAGAGACAATATAGAAGATGACTGCACAGTTACACAGAGAATCTCTGAAAATCTGAAGGAGAATGGGAGGAAGTTTGATATCATTATAAAGGAAAATCTTTTCATAAAAGACAAGATCAAGATCACCTGTTAATGAACATTTTCAATATGGCTTAGGATGGAGTAAATTCTATTGCATGTCTATACAAAGGAGCAGGCAATACGTTTGAAAGTACAAAGAAAAGAAAATCTAATGCATTGCGACAGATTCCAGGGTGAATTTGCCTCTACCTTGCTACAGTCTCTGGACAATTTTCTTTCTCTAAGTGTCTATTCACCAGAGCAGAATTGCACTGCATTCTTCAAAAACCCTGGGGAGGATGGTAAACTCCAAGTAAAGACCTATTTAAGCTAAGGAACAATACTAAGGAAAGAACAAATTTACCATGAGCAATTCAGAATGAGAGTAAAACACTTCTAAGTGAAGTGGGAGAGCAAAAATTGCCCCTTGGAAGTAGTGGCTTTTGGAACAAAAGCTATATTATGGCGGATAAAACACTTGCATTTAACAGAAAGCTTGATCCATTTACCACATGCATATGATATGGTTTCTTGCATGGGGCTTGGGCTTCAGGAGGTTCTTTTCAATCCTTCATCAACATAGATTTAGGCTTTGGACTTCACTCTTGTATCAAAATAATTCCACTATCAACATTTTCAGTAGTATTCCCATTGATAATAATCAAAATATAGCATTAAAATTCAAATTCGTGTGCACCCACACACATGGGCAAAGCTGAGACTAAGTCCCAAGATGGTGTTCTATGTAGTTCTTCAATGGGAAGATTTGTACACTAGTGCCTGTGCAAACCAACTAGAACAGTACTTGAATATTTGCCAGAGGAACTTTTACTGTTGCTGATATTGATACCTGCTCAGAGCAGCTGGTCTGAAAAGCAGGGAGAAAGGCAGGGTCAGCAGAAGGACTTTGCAAAAACATTTCAGGTCCAAGACACTGCAGTCAGTGCAATCACTGATTTGTCTTTCTCTGTTCATGCCTTCCTGCAAGATTGCTAC
>JAOEHX010060415.1:2947-25816 GCA_025448015.1 Bolborhynchus lineola
AATGCAGAGGCATGTCAATCTTTTAAGCCACACCTAAATTTTAGTAGTTAAGCCTGTAGTTATCCCTGGAAAATAACATTTTGGCTCCTTACCCGATCGATGCTTAGGTCACTGATATTACCTGTGCTTTTGAAAATGGTGGCATGCATGTGTTTACCATTACAGGCTTTGTGGACATCTTCTACTGGGTATTTGATCTATCTTATCTATCTTTGGTGGTGTAAGTCGAGCTTCAGAAAGGTAAAATGCCCACATCAAGGAAGTGGTTTAGATTTAGATATTCTTTTTCTTTTTTTTTTTTTTTTACAACAAGATGATGATTTAGTTCCTTCTGTAAAATTCGTGTTACTATTTTGCTGCCACTATAAAAATTCTTAGTTATTGTTTGGCAGGAGCAGCTGTGAAGCTTGCCAAAAGATAACCTAGAATCAAGAACTCATGTCAACCTGAATCCTTTAGTAATAGGGAAGAGCTTATTTTGGAGAATGAGCAAGTAGCATGTTGTTTGTGCTGAAAGCAGAAAAGTTTTCCTTATTTTTCATTTGTAGACAAATTCTTTTGATGCCTTTAAAATGCCAGAGTCTGTCTAGAATGTATTTAGAAGCAAAAGCATGAAATTGTAGATTTACAATGAAGTGGCTTGAATAGGGTTTCATAAAACATATAGTGGTCCCAATTCTGATTATTTGACCCGTGTGACACTCACAGCAAAATGCTGCACCTTGCAGTCATCTCCAGTAAAGCAGAGTCACTGTGTATGTATATACAGTGTTGTATGTGATCACTTTGGATAGATTTACTGCAATGACCTGATGTCATTTTCTTTCAATCATAGATTAAATAAGTTAAAAAAAAAATAAAATCAGGACAGCTTTGTGTTAAAAAATTAGAAATACAAGGCATTATACTTTGTCTAGATGAAACTTTTGATTAAGTGTGGTTCCATAGACAGCCAAATCAAAATCTTGGAGCAGTGGGGAAGTCCTGGAAAAAACCTAGCTATGTCCTGAGCAGCTACTAATTTCATTATGCTGTAGCAGTTGAATATTTTTCTCATTAAATATATAGGCATAATACCTAGCAGAACAAAACTCTAAGCTATAGAAGAGCTATGAAATGGTTTTGCAAGTTCACTTGACAATTTAAAAAGATGAGCTCTAAGCAAAATGTCTTGCTTGTCAGGGCAGGAAATTGTGTCCCAAAACAATGGAAAGGCTACTTTGTAAAGCTGAATATCAAACAAAGAAAAATGGAGAGACTTGCAGGTGCAGTTCTAAAAACATATAAATGAAAGCCCTGCAGTCCTTAGCATATATATATAAATAACACTTATAAAAGGGTAGCAGAAATAACTATACATAGTAGGCTCTGATCATTAAGTGATCTTGGGAATTAGATTTGCAGCTGCTTATGCAGGGAAGCAAGAAATGGAAGTTATTGTAAGCAGGCTGAAAATATCTGCTGACAGAATCAGCTTGTTCTGTGATCATCTGATTTACATCCCCATGCTGCACAAATCAGGAGGTTCAGAGTTGCTGAATTTGATACATTTCAGTGCAAAATTTGGTACCTTGATCTGTTAAAATGGAAGTGGGAGCTCTGTTTTTATTAACACTTCACCATTATTGCTGTTTTGACCAGACAGTATCTGGGGAAAAATCAGCACCTAGTGATGCATACAATGCTTCCTGCAGTACCTTAATAGTAGGGTTTTTTTGCCTCCAGAATAGAGAGAAAAGGAAAAGGATTGCTTGTTATGAGCTGGGAAAGCAGCGCAGTTGGCTCTGGCAGTGAGGGGGTTGACTGACAGTCTGCAGTGCAGTGGAGTTAGCTGAGCTCCCTATATGGCTGTGGATTAGCTATATGCTAATACTGATAGGAGAAGAGGAGCTGTACAGAGTGCAGTGAGCTGACGGTGGAGGCGATCAGAGTCACAGCAGAGCTGACTCCTCAAGAGCCATGGCTGAAGGGGGTGAAGGAGGAGAAGATGAAATACAGTTCCTACGAACTGTAAGTATCTGCTTTTTATAGGTCATGTAATACATGATTTTATGTCTCATGTCTATTCCTTTCCTTTTATTAAAAATGAAGTGTTATTTCTGTGCTGAGCTTTGCCAAAAGGGAGAAGTGTTTTAGTCAGTGGGAAAAAAATAAAGCAAGAATATGAGCTTTAATAGCATTAGGCAGTCTCAGTGTGTTCTTCCCTGAATTTGCTCAATAGCCAGTTTGGTATAAGGAGACCTATTTCCGCTGTAATCCCCAGTGTTTGAAGCGTCCTCGTCAACTTTGTACTTGGGTTTCTAAATGTAGCATGCCAAATATCTGACCTCCGAAACTTCTGTCTAGGTTAGATTTCACTGGCATTAACAGAAGCTTTGCAAATAGGGGAGCCTTAAAATGATGAATAAACCAAGCAAGCCTTTGATGACCTCTTCTGATAAGCACAGAATGCACTCTTGTGTGTAGGGAATACCAACAGATGTTGAAGTTGAGGCTTTGCAAATATTTGGGGTCTCTTCTCTGCTTAAAAGAAGCTTATTTTAAAAGGAAATAAGGATTTCTTTGGGAAGGGGTGTTAATTAGTGAAATAGTCTTTGCGTAGTGTAACTTGCTATAAAGAGCCCTCACACCATTCTTTCCTAAAGCTTTACGCAAATCTGGTATGACAACTGATTTGGACTTTTAAGCAAGTAGTGGTCATGCATTAATTTTTGGGAAGAGGATAAGATCTTTTTCATGTGTCATCTTGTGTCTCTCATTATTTTTACCCTGCATGACTAAGAGTTTGTTGTGTAACTAGCACGAAAAAACTGCTATTGATGTGTGTATTCCATGCTCTTTCCATACTACCTTTACTTTTAATTTATTACAAATAATATTCCAGAAGCAGAATCTCCTGGAGTTGATACAACTTTAAAAGGATGAGTCTCTAAAATACAACATGCTAAGTGTCCAAAATAGAAAATTACAAGGCTCATTTCTGGGAGGCTGGGAATATATATTTCTGGGAATTAAAGGTTGGAGAGTAGTGATGGTTGCTGCTGCTTATATAGATTGTTTAGGTGTGATGAAGTATCATTACCACCTTTAAGCCTAGGAGAATCTCAGGGAGGGGAGAGAAATGGATAATTACAACAAAGTATTTTTTCCAACATCCCTTAACTTCACTTTTTAGAGGTACCTGTATTACATAATTTAGTAGATTACTCAGCCTTTAGGAGACAAGAGCTTTAAATGTCCTTCATCCTTTCACTTTTTAAGATGTTGCCTTGACTGAATCATATTCCTCAGTGATGAAGGGCTAAGCTTTGCCTATTCATAGATAGCCTCTGTGTGCTACATGAGATGGCAATTTCTGCTGGTGTGACCCATTCTTTCTGGAAGAACTCTATAGCACTTCTTCCCAATGGGTAAAATAAAGCACTAAAAAGAGGAGGGGATCAGAAATGGAAACAGCAAAAGTGAGGCTGTGCATATGTGTTCCTTCTACTTGGTGCTAGGAATCTTTTAGAGGGGAAAAAAATGGACTAGATTTCTGTCACTGAAGTTCCAGCTTCTCCTTGCTGTGAGCAATCATATTAGTTACTGCTGTCTCTTTCCCATAAGTTCTTTCATCTTTGTGAAGAAGGGATCAATTGTAGTTTTGCAATATATGGAGAAAGGAGTGATTTCTTTTAGGTAATGAGAACTACAGTGATGTTAAGCTTTCAGTAATTAGTACTTAGAGGTTTTATTGTTGCTTAAACAGTTTGTTTGCAAATATGAAGTACAGTACATTTTTACAACTTTACAACTTTTTCAGTGAAATTGTTGATCAGTCGGGATCTTCTCCAGATTAAATGCTTTCTGGAAATTTGGCTTGCTAGTGAATATTTCCCAGGCTTGTGTAGCAGGATCTTCCTTTGAAATTGTTGATCTCCAGACTCTTTATTTTTGTATCTGTAGACAGAAGAATGTTTTAGGCTCTTAGAGATGACTCTTTCTTGGTGAGGTAGAAAATAAGATCCAAAAATATCTTTCAATATTTTTTGAAGGAGCAAGACAATTAACTCTTAAAGCCTAGTAAAATTAATTTATGCTTCCTTGAAGGGAAACTTTGTGTTTGTCCCCATTTTTTGTTGGTTATGAAGTATTTTTTTCTTCTGGATTTAAATTACTATTTATTTTGTACATAATTTTTAGGCTCTCTGCTTATATAGAAAAGGCTGGAAGCTCAGCAACGCATAAAAGTGGTACATATATTTGTTTTTAGGAAGCAGTAAATGTTATGAACTTTGATGGAAGGCTTTTCACTGTATCACTATCTTTTCCCAAGACTTTCCTCATATTTGATTAATTTGGCAAGAATGAAAATGACAAAGACTTTAAGAATAAATTACAGGGAGAAGATACCACTTTCATTGTAATTGTTTTTGTAGTAGTAGTATGTCTTCAGTGATCATTTCAAGTAAGTCTTAGTTCTTGTGTGAAGTCTTTATGAGCAGTGATAGCATTTAAAGGAAGGCGTTACTAAAGTGTAATTTCCTTTATTAGTTTTTCCCTGACTTTGTAAATTCAGCATGAATACAAATAAACAGGTTTTACTTATGCTGCTACCTTGCTGCTGTGTCTTAGTTATGAAATCTTGATTTTTTTTTTTTTGTTTCCGTGGTAATGTTTGAACTGTTTCTCTAGTTTTCTAGTTGATGATTTTCATTTGGATTTGACCCTGGATATTCAGCGTATGTGTGCCCACTTGCATATTGTGTATGGAAGGGAGAAGCAAAGCACTTCTTACACGTGTGTAATATGCAATACTGTTATCTTTTATTTCCTGCCCTGGAAATGTTTTTCTACTTTTAGTAGTTGGCTACTTTGCCCTATTGTTTGTTTGTTACCCCTTCCTAAGCTATGAATACATGAGAAATTTATGAAGGTAATGTTTATGCAGATTTAGGTGAGAACACAAAAGTTAACCTTTGCTGTTTTGAGATAACATGCTGAGGGGTGTAGAGGGGGCCCTGTTACCCTTGGCAATGTGGACATATGAGTGTAAAGCATTCTCATTCAAGCCTTTCCTAGCTACTGGGACTCTACTGTTGTAGAGAGTTGACGAAGTCCTTGTCTCTCTGGAACTTATTAGCAAGATCTCTGTCATTCTGACTACTGCTGAATTGATAAAAAATTAGGTGATGCATTAGAGCAGATAGCTTTTGTCTTCCTTCATCAGAAATACCTATATATTCACTTACTATTAGAGAGCATGAATGGGGCCTGGGAGAGGTCACACTCGGCTGAAAGCATAGAGTCAAGTTTAAATGTACTTGTAAGGAAGCATGTGAAAGTTGTTTACCATCCTGAAAGTCCAAATTATGATGGTAGCATTAGTTAATAGGTGTATTGCTTTGTTACTTTTTTTGAAATGTATTGTATTAATGGAAAGTACTTCCACTTATTTTAATACTTCCTTTTTTTGAGATGGCTCATAACACATTAGTCAAAGTTTTGTCTTGTTTTCCATGGATCTGAACAGTGTCTGTTGGTGTGTACGGGTACTAGTGTGTGTGCATATGTCTGTGTGACTTCCCAGCTGGTTACAAATTCATTTCTCTGAATGACAAAGGCCTCTAACAATTGATTCTTCTTGACTTTTGCTCATTTAACTCGCTGGTGGTGCATCCCTAGTGACATAACAAAGAATGTGTGAAGTGGAAACATTAAAATAAGTAGTCTTTAATAGTCCAACTTAATATCTAATAGTTATACTACTAACTGCGCACTGATATTCTGTAGCATAGATCTCTATGGTTTGATTCAGTAAAGTACAAATATCTGCTAAGTAATGCTCACCAGATAAATACTTGCAAACAAATGTCCAAATGTCAGAAAATAATGGATGATATTTCTAGGATGAAGGTTTTAGCAGTGGTTAATTAAAACATGGGAAAGTATGGAAATTGTTCTCAGTGAGTTGTGTACAAGATTATATAAAAAGATACAGAAATTTGTATACAGTGGAAGTCACAAAGGGTAAGGAATGCCTTAAGATAAAATCAGTGGAATTTTCCTGAAGCCTCTTTTAAGGGAGCTGGCACAAGTTCTGCATGCTTCTTGAACAGCTGAGTGTGATCTATGGTATTGTTTTCAAATTAATTAGGACATTTTGTCTTTTGTTACTGAAATGACTGTCATGAAATTAATGATACGGTAGTTGTCCATTAGTGAATTTCCTTTAGGAAAGGGGTAAAAAGAAAGGAAGAGTAATGTTATATAAAACTTGTGTTGCTTCTGAGAACTGGTATGTACTGGGAGTTGATTAAGTGTTGATTTTGATTTTTATTTTTTTTTTAATTAAATGTTTATCTGTGTATCATGTGAAACACTGGAAAACTTGTCATAGTGTAAATCTAATTTACAGTATTGCACAGATCTTCAGCAAGGAAATAGCCCTAGGCAAAGATTGAGCATGAGCTCTCTGTTTTGCCTGTAGTGACAAACTGCGCAAACCTATTCACAAAGCTGAGAACACATGCAGAGAGTAGAAGCTGGCAATACAATGAGTTAAATGAAATAAAGCAATATTATTTACAAAGAAGGGCACTACAAGTTCTAAGCAACTTAACTCAGAATAAATTAATAAAATTAAGTATGACTTACATGGTAGAAACTGAAGGATAATAAGGCACAAAAAGTGCTTGAAGGTAGGTATATACTAAAAAGACTCTGAAAAAAGCATTTGCTAGGAGATAGTGTCTTGAAAGGCTATATCAGGTAAGGGTGTCAGAAAGGAGAAAAGGCAAATATAGTTTTACAGATACAGCAGGTGGACAGTGAAGACTTAAATCACTAGCCAGAGGAGAAAGCTGATTTCTCCCTATCAAAATGAAGCCAGCTGACTTAGGGGCACACTTCTAAAGGTCTTAATGTTACAGGGTGCTGCTGTTGGAGATCATATGTTGTTTTGACTGTTTCTCTGATACCTTCCTTACATTTTGTTTAGCATGGATTTATAGAATAAACCGTAAATCTATTTTTTCCTTCAAGGACATAGAGTAGAAATGTTCATAGATACATTGTATAACATTGCATGTTGTATTATTGGTAATGATAGTATGTATATATACAGTATATGTATACACATTATATATGCATATACATGAGATATATACAAGACATATATTACATAATTATATGTAATGAGTTCTGCTTTCACAAGCCGCTTCATATTAGCCCAATCTACACCAGTTACACAAAGCAACGTTTCACTACATGAACTCAGCATCATGCTTTACCGCTGTTTCTTTCTACAGCTTAAGCTAAAAAAGAAAAGCTATTTCATGTATCACAATACAGTGTATTGTTAAAAAACAATTGCAAGATTGGATATAGTCATGATCCCTTTACTCCTAAAATAGATATAACTAACTCCTGTCAGTTTATTTTCCTTTATTTTTTCTTTCTCAATTTTGGAGGTTTTTTTGGGTGTTGGTGTCAGTGCAGTGAAATAATATCAAATTTGTTACAATCAAGCAAAGTTCTTCAAGTCTTCAACCTTAGAATGTTATTGAGTTAAAAGCCTTTTTAATAGGATTTGAGACCAAGCAATAATAATACAAGCAGACATTTCCCTGTTTTTAATTAGCCCTACTGGTGGCTATTGTGGGGATCCGTCCTCTGCTTAAGCTTTGTTTTGCGGTGTCTGAAGGGGGATTACTATCTTTGGTAATAAACAGCAAGTTTACTAGTAATGTTCCAACATTTTTGTAGAATGCAGCAAGTGGGTTGCCTGATCTCTGTGCCTTATTTCTAATCCCCTGCTATGCTAACTGGGTATGATTCATATTGAAATCCAGCTGTGAATATTGCTTCTTTCTCAGTTCCCATGGCAGTGGTGTGACCAGACAGCCAAATGCTGCCAGGTGCATTAGATACAGATTCCAAAAACTAAAACAGAGTGGTGGGCAGGGAGAAGAAAAGGAAATTTGTCATGCAGTTATTTGGAATATATTTAATTCAATCACAGGACACTAGTTTTAAAGTCATGTGTTTATTGACTTCATGAAATAAGGATTTTGCAAATGGCACATCATAATAGTGTAGATATATAATAAACACAGACTTTTATAGACAGTAAAATTATCATCTCAGTGGCTGTGCTTGTCAGCCATTGTGCACCTGCTGTCAGTCAAACTCTGTCTTAACAGATGTGGTTCAGCTGTAAATAGGAGCTGATGGCCAGTCTGTTAATCAGGTAAGTTCACGTTTTCAGTGCCTTTTTCTGTCACTCCATGTCTGTAGTGGGGAGTGGCAGCTTCAGTCAGTACAAGCAATGGCAGAGACAACAACAACATAAGGTGAAAGATTCAGTAGTAACATCAGGTTTGTTCCTTTTACTGGGCTTTTATCCAAATGAGCTAGTGCTAGTTCCTCAGTAAGATGAGTAGTCAGCGCATGCCTGAGCTGATTTTAGTCCACAACAAACATCTCTGTCAGTCCTGAGCATTTCAGCTACTTTGGCATTTAACAGGGTTCTCCAATACCCTGTACCAGAAAACCAACTTCCCTTAACCCAACTGAAACAACTTTAATTCTCTCCAATAACAATGTAAGATGAAAGAACTGTAACTGAAATAAAATCCTTTATAAATCTCATGTACAAACAATAGAGTTTCAACTTGGTGACTTGAAATAACTGTTTAGTGGAAGATGCAGAACTAATTTAAACACTAAAGATTTAACATGCTTTCAAATTGCATCAGCAGTACCATGTACAAGCGGGAGTACATGGATTATCAAGCTTAGAATATATGCTAAAATGCCTCAGATGAGTCACTAAAAAGCTTAAGGCCAAATGACTTCCATCTCCCAAGACTCTCCCTGAGGTTCAACTGTATTGTCTCATCTTTTCTGTATATGGAGGAAGACCTGTACACCTGGTGCATATTAAGGATGTTTAATGTCAATATATCCTGGGTTCAGCAGTGGCAGTCATTTTTCTCCTTCTTAGTAGCTGGTACAGTGCTGTGTTTTTGACTTTCAGCCTGAGAACAAAGCTGATAACACCCGTGTTTTTAGTTGTTGCTCAGTAATGTTTATTCTGACTGAGGACTTTCTGGAGTCTCATGTTCTACCAGGGGGGAGTAGAAGACGGGAGAAAGCAGAGACAGGACACCTGACCCAAACTAACCAAAGAGGTATTCCATACTACAGCATGTCATGCCCAGTATATAAACTGGGAGCAGTTACCCGGAAGGGCTAGATCACTGCTCGGGTCGGGCTGGGTCAACGGGTGGTGAGCGGTTGTATTCTCTTCCCTTGTTATTTCCCTTATCATGATATTATTGGTGGCAGCAGTAGTGGTTTGTTTTATACCTTAGTTACTGGACTGCTCTTATCTCAACCCATGGGACTTACATTCTTTCAGTTCTCCTCCACATCCCTCTGGGAGTGGGAGGAGAAAGGTGGGGGAGTGAACGGGTGGCTGCCTGGTTCTGGGTTGTTGGCTGGGCTTAAACCATGACGCAATAGTTAGTAGAATTTAGAAGCTGTTTGATCATGTGTAAAAATGTTGATACAGTCACTGCAGTCACTTAACATTTTGGTTGAAAGAAACTCCAAACAAACAAAAGAAACCCTAAAACAAACAAACAAACCCCTTCCCAAACTGTTGGTATTGCATATCCATATTACTAGCATAATCTTCTTCTGAAATGCATATCCGTTTCTATTGCACTTTCCAAAAGATCAAAATCAGTAGACTTTTTAGTTCATGAGTAGCCAAATGTGGGAAAGATAGACTTTGCAATTTGGAAGACCTCAGTCTGATCATGCATGTCATGCTTGCGTTTGTTGTCACCGGAAAACCTTTTTGTGAAGAACATTTACAGGACAAAAGATTCTTTGCTGCTTATATGTTGACCATCACAGGATAAGGTGTTAATGGGGATTAATAAAATTTGATTCCTCGATCAGTTACTATGTATGGGAAGTGAGTCTATTTATAATGTATGTCAAACCTGCATTTAAAAATTTGCATCTTATGTGTGTTCACGTACGTTGCAATTAATAAGGAGTGTAGCTTTTAAAATGCATAGTAACATAGTACCAAATAATAGTAACTTTCAACTTTGCAGACCCTAAACATTTTCTGTTAGTTGCTGTAGACTGTATTTGAAACTCCTTACTTGCTTTCTTTGTGAGGTTTTGCAGATCTCTTGGAAATAGTTCTGCCTGAATAATTTATAATTCATGCTTCATCTTTATTTCTATTCCTGGAAATAGTTGTAGGTAATATGGTATAGGTGAAGTTACAGGGAATGGCTCATGGTGACTAGCACTTCTGATGGCTGTATCACTAAGGTGTTTCAACTGCATACATGCATATTTGTCTATTTATTTTTACACAATGTAACAAAAAATGTGAGCTTTCAAAAATGTTGAGAGTTCACTTATTACACTGCATTTATACATGTCTATGTTTATAATGGTTGTACTTCCAGTCATTCTTAAAGCTCTCTTCAATACTTTGATTTTTATACAGATGGAAGATTTGGTTGTTTTTTACATACTTAATGAAATCAACCATGATAGGACTCACGAAAAGAAGTTTCAGTAATATGTGTTAATATAATCTTGTGTTTTACAAGAGAAGGAAAATTCAGCAATTACTATGATTTTTTTACTCTTGTAGTTTTGAAGCAACACTTTCATGCAGCACTGAAAAGATAAACTTACTGGACTGGCCGAAGTTTGTTTCATAGAAGTGAATATATTGGTGTTACTGGAGAAGGGTGGTTACTGGATGTGTGATTATATAATCTTCACCAGTGATGTGAACTTTCTCCTATCGTTACTTCAGTTTAATGTGTGAAATAGTAAGAGCTCAGTATATCAAACTTGGCTTGATGAAGAGCTGCTTTGCTTTACTCATGCAAATCAGCCTGAGTTTCAGAATTGTTTCAGTTAGGTATTTTAGCTCCATTCTCCTCTATGCGCAGCTCTTCTCTCTGGTATGCTCTTAGGATTGTTTAAGAGCAGCACATAGCAGCTACTAAACCAGCTATACAGAAACTAATGGTGAAGTCTAAAACTACTTGGTGTGTCGTTTGTTGTAAATATTGCTTAAACAGCCAGATTATTCTTCCAGGCTAAAACACATTCTAATGATTAAGTTGTTACAAAATACTGAGTTTCCTCAAGGACGTAAGAAGTAGATTATCACCTGCAAATACAGGTTTTCACCTAAGGAATTATATTGATAATGTTAAACATTTTCCTTTGTTAAGGGAGGGAATTTTATCAGAATATAAAATTGTTTTCTTACTCAGGCTTTTAGTCAATTTTTCTTTGAAATGACACAATTTGATGAGTCCTGTGAATGCTCTAGCTGGCCTAACTGAAAGTAACTTACAGAAGCTGTCATTAATGACATTTTAATGTTAACCAGAGTATAGCTCCTATTTCTTGTCATACAGCTGCATAAGCAATAAGCTGTAAAGTTGTGTCCACTGGTGCCTTGTTGAGAAAACTGCTTTGAGAGAAGCTGAATTCGGAAGTACAGTCTTTGTGATTAAAGTGAAATTCAGGAAGCTTGATGGTACGGAAGATTCTAGATTCATTTTGAGCACGTAATTTTCATTTCATGATCAAAGTTTGGTTTTGTTGGAAAGACTTACTTACACATTTTTATTTGCTAGGGATCTTCCCAAGTCAGCCTCTCTCAAGGTTGACTTTAGGCTTAAATAACATCATTGTCTAAATAGAGGCCTGTATATAAGGCTTAACTTGCCAATTAGAGTGGTAATATGACCTTTCCTATCCTTGCCAATATGAAGAACATTTAGAATCATAAATCAAAACAGTCTAAAGGGTGAAATATGTGCACTACAACATAAAAAAAGTTTTTTTCGGGGGGAGGGGTGCCAAAATCTTCAAGGAAAAGGAAAAAAAAAAAAAAAGGCCAAAAGATGATAGTGGTGATATTCTGTTACAGGTAATGTGTGACATCAGTAGAATGCTTCTAGTATTGTTTAGAAAATTAAACACATAATTGCATAACTGTGTCGTATCATGAAATCTAATTCTATCCTAATCCATTTACTACTTTTAACTTTCACATCAGTCTTTCTTTTCTTTGATTATCTAAGGAAAACAGAGCAGTAATAACAGTAGCCAATAATAACATGGGAGCTGCTGGAAGATTATCCTGAACTTGGGCTTCTTCCAGGCAACATCAGTTAACAGTATCCAACCTCTTTATTTTTGTGCATCCCTTTAATCTCCAGCACCTATTGCTGTAGGGAAACACCCTATCAACTAGCTGTGTAATCTAGCTATCCCAAAACACCAGATTCAGATACTGACTTCTGTGTGTGGTTTTCCTATCATATAATTTCTTGAACCAGATATTTTCACAGTAAACTGGAGACTGCAGTTTTTGCAACAGAAGTTACTTATCTATTCCTCTCAAGTGCAGCTGCAGAGGACAAAAGCAAAGATAAAGTGGTTATTTACTGAAAAGTAGGTATGTCGTATAAACAAAAGTATACGTGAACTTTTAGCAGTGCTGAGTTAGCCCCCATCAGATCATGTCCTCTGCCCAAGTGCTTTTTTCTTTGGTGGTTGACATGGCATCTCAAAGGTAACATACTTCCTTTTTCAATCAGAATAAAATGCAGTCAGCATTCTTAGCGCACAACCTTCATGTGGTTTCTTTAAATGGCTGTAGGTTTTGTACTTTCTCATACTGATCAGGTGCAAAGTTAGTGGTTTGATTGCAGGATAACTGCGCATTGATTGTATAAGCATTTTGGGGGGATGCACAAGGTAAATAGTTATGATGCAGAAATGTTGCCTTGTACAATGTTGGGTAATGTGCTGATGTGTGAAAATAGAGGTCTGAAGCAATGGCAACACCTGCTTCTTCCCAAGTATTTCTTCTCCTGTTACAATATTATATATGTATAGCAATTGCTGGTTACTTTCTGTCTAGTACATGCATAGTTTGCATCGCTGTTGTGATTACTAGCTGTGCTTGGATCTCTGGCTGCAGGCCTTGGCTTCAGTTATTTGCAAATTAGTGTCATAGTAACCTGTAGAACTTGATAAAATGCTAGAGCTGTGTGTAAGGGTCAGTCCTTGTTAGGTACGTGTGATGAAAGTGTACTGTTGCTAAATAGTAGTTGGAAGGCAAATGTGCTAGATGTGAAAGCTTGCAGATTCAAAAAGGGGGTACTGATGTGTATATTGAACAACTAAGAGTAATCAGAAATTTAGTTTATATGTTCATATAAATATTTGTGAGAAAATGAAGCAACATTAATCAAGTAGAACAACCACTCCTTATGTTACACTGAGCAGTATCAGTTTCAGTCCAATGATCTAACGACGGCTGGACTTGGGAGAATTATCTGAAACTATCTCAAGTGAACCATGATTAAAACCTGGGACTTAGCCTAAGCAATATGCTCTGAAGGACTCCATTGTGCTTACTTACATTAACACTACCACTCAAAGAAGAACAGCTGCAAATGTTAATGTCTAGTACCTGTAGTTGAACTCTGATTGAACACAAATACATAGAGTATCTTGGCAAGCAACGTATTTTTTTTTCTTTAATATATATCTAAAAATGTACGTATATATATTTTTGAGTGATTTTTGTTTAAATATTGGCAATACTGTTGCATCCAGGTGAGTGCTAGGGTTTACAAGGTGCTGTACAAACACAAGAAAACAGTACATTTTCTGATGCAAAGAGCTTACATTGATGGACAGGCTGTGGATGAGTACACAAGGAAAACAAGACTTCACTAAGTATGAAAAATATTAAATCATAACGCAGTTTAAATGTTGCACTGCAAAATGAAGGTGTTAAATAAAATTCTAATAGTAATAAAAACCTAACAAACAAAAACAGAAAAGAGGGAAAAAGAGGTAGTGGCTTATGTCTACCAAAATAAATAAACTTGAATATTTTGTACATGGGCATTTGTGATTAGTACCAGAAATTTGTCAGACATGGGAATTTGGTTGATTGAAGGGATTGCTGCTAAAGGAGGGATGAGTAGCAAAAGAGTTATTAAATCTGATGATAAGGAAAAGGTGCAGTTATCCCACAGAGATAATTTTTTTTTTTTTTTTTTTTTTTGTGACAAGGATAGCAATACCACAGCTGTTTAAAAAAAAACACAAAACACTTCCCCCCAAAAAACCCCAAAACAAAACACCCCTCCCCAAAGGAAACAAAAAATCCCCAAACACCACCCCCCAAAAAACCTGTAGTATGTGGGTGGACTTGATTAGGGAGACAAAGATTCTTTATATTCATTCTCTGTGAGTATGCATTAGTAGTAAATATTTACAAAGAAAGATTGGAAAGATGGAGAGAGAAGCTGAGACACCAGTTTAATACTTGTTTCTGCTTCAGCTCTACCTGAGGCTGTAAAAGCCAGAGTAAGAACAGCTGTCCTCCTGTCTCTTGTTCCTTGAGTTCATAAAAAAATTCAAGAAATTGCAAGAAATGGCAAAGTTTTCATTCATTTTGACATGAACTTGCCAAAATTCAGGGTCTCAAAAGGCATTTGCTTGCTCTTGATGGAAAATTGTACATATGTAGGCGTATTTTGTGGAAAAGAAAAATTTCAAAGTGGAATCTACATTAAAAAATGAGCAAGGCCACATCTCCTTGATTACAGAAGGAATATAGCAAATGGATAAAGGTACTTTGTTGAGAACACTGACGTTCTTCTGTCATTACTCCTCCAAGTTCATCTTCATAGGTTATTTTTCAGACTTGCAAAGTCATTAAGACTTTCTAGTCATCTGTTTGCTGTCTCTGCCTTATTTTTACCTCACAGCATACATCTGAAGTATCTTTGTTTAGAGTAGTCTTGCATTTGCTTTCATTCCATGTGGAAATATTTATGTATCACTGCAACATAGAACTGGAAAGAACTTTTAATCATTGAATCATAGAATCATAGAATAGTTAGGGTTGGAAAGGACCTTAAGATCATCTAGTTCCAACCCCCCTGCCATGGGCAGGGACACCTCGCACTAAACCATGCCACCCAAGGCTCTGTCCAACCTGGCTTTGAACACCACCGGCAATGGAGCACTCACAACTTCCCTGGGTTTGGACTGATGTTCAATTGAAAAATGAATTTGGCTACTGCTTTTATCAAAGTACCAACCCACTGATCTAGTAATCTTCCTTCAGTATTTCATCTTAAATGTATTTATGTATTTCTAGTTTTTTTTCTTTAATGTGTACAGTGTCACCTATCAATGTAACTATAAGAAAGAATTCTGTTCCCTCTCCAGTTTTGACTTTTCTGAAATAAATAACCTGAGTTTGTTTAGCTTACTTTCATATGGCTGTTTTTTTGGTGTCCTCACAATTTTGTTTTTTCTTGTTTATACTCCTGCTGCTGAGTCTCCCTTAATCACAGGTGACAACCAGTTTTTGGAGAGTGTATTATACTTTCCTATTTCCTTCACCAGGACTTGCTCACCTTTCATAGCAAGGCCATACTGACATATTTTAAAGAATATAAATTCAACCTAGAGACCAACCTGAAAAGAGATAATCTACCCTTTTTTAAATCCTTTTCTGACATCTGCAAAGTCTATGACTATGCTAGTAAATGATATAGCTGCAGTCAATTCTCCAGCCTTGAGGCAAAGTGGAAGCATGCAGCTTATGTGCATATAGCTCAACTAATTTCACAAGGTGACCTTATTCGTACTGCCTTTTGAGAATAGTCCTTAACTTCTTTGGTACCCCAAGTCATGCAGTCACTCTCTGTACTGTTTTAGAGAAAGGAGTGAAATGTCATGTACCTAAGTAGTCACTAGTATATATATTGGTATGAGTTAGAAGAGCATCATACTGCTTTTTATTTTCTCATATGACTTTTTCTTTTATGGTTACATTTCTCTTCAGTATCACATTTTAGTTTTGAAGAAGTAGAATTTTAATTGATAAAGAAGGAATATCCTTTCTTCTTATAACATCATAGAGAAGAATCATAGAAGCATTTAGTTTGGAAAAGACCTGTAAGTCTGTGTCCTTAAGTGCCACATCAACACCTCTTTTAAATACCTCCAGGGATGGCCACGCAACCACTTCCCTGGGCATCCTGTTCCGATGCTTGACAACTCTTTCAGAGAAGAAGTGTTTCCTAATATCCAATCTAAGCCTTCCCTAGTGCAACTTGAGGCTGTTTTCTCTTATCACTAGTTACTTAGGAGAAGACACCAACAACTACTTTGCTACAACTTGTTGTAGACAGTAATAAGCTCTCCCCTGAGCTTTGCTTTCTCCAGGCTTGAACAACCCTAGTCCTCTGAGCTGCATCTTGTAAGGCTTGTTTTCCAGACCCTTCACCAGCTTCATTGCCATTCTTTGGACATGCTCCAGCACATCAATATTTCGCTTGTAGTGAGGGGCCCAGAACTGAACACAGTGTTCTAGGTGCAACCTCGCTAGTGCTGAGTGTAGGGGCACAATCACTTCCTTAGTCCTGCTGCCCATGCTAATTTTGATACAAGCCAGGATGCTGTTGGCCTTTTTGGCCACCTGTGAGCATTGCCAGCTCATATTCAGCTGGCTGTCAACCAGCACCCCTAGATTCTTTTCCACTGGGCAGCTTTCCAGCCATTCTGCCCCAAGCCTGCAGCGTTGCATGGGGTTGTTGTGGACCAAGTGCAGGGACTGACACTTAGCCTCGTGATCCTTATAAAACTGGCTTTGGCCCATGAATTCAGCCTGTCCATATCCCGCTGTAGAACTTTTCTATCCTCCAGTAGATCAATACTCCCACCCAACTTGGAGTCATCTGCAAATTTACTAAGGGTTCTCTCAATCCCATCATCCAGGACATGGATAAGGATATCAAATAGGGCTGAGCCCTGGAAAACAACACTAGTGATCAGCCACTAACTGGATTTAACTCCATCACAGCTCTTTGGGCTAAGTCATCCAGCCAGTTTTTTATCCAGTTAAGTGTATACCAGTCCAGGCATGTACCAGTGTACCCTCTGATATTGAATTTGATGACAGAAAGTCTTTAGTGCCAAGTTAGGAAGAAGAATTTAGGAATAGCGCTGTAGCTTGTCTGTAGGCCAGAACTCTCCAAATCAAGCTTACAGTCTTAGCTGGATTTCTGCCACTGAGAGCGCTGTCCTGAAGTAGAGCAGGAAGAGCATTCCTGACCATTGAGTATTTATCCTGGAATCATAGAATAGTTAGGGTTGGAAAGGACATAAGATCATCAAGTTCCAACCCCCCTGACACGGGCAGGGACACTTCACACTAAACATGTCACCCAAGGCTCTGACTAGCCTGCCTTTGAATACTGGCAGGGATGAAGCATTCACAACTTCTTTAGGCAACCCATTCCAGTGCCTCACCACCCTCACAATAAAGAACTTCTTTATATCTGACCTAAACTTCCCCAGTTTAAGTTTGAGCCCATTACCCCTTGTCCTCTCACTACAGTCCCTAACAAAGAGTCCCTCTCCAGCATCCTTATAGTCTCCTTTCAGATACTGGAAGGCTGCTATGAGGTCTCCACGCTGCTTCTCTTCTTCAGGCTGAGCAGCCCCAACTTTCTCAGCCTATCTTCATATGGGAGGTGCTCCTCCCCCCTCCTCTGGACTTGTTCCAAGAGCTCCATGTCCTTATGTTGAGGACACCACAACTGTACACAATACTGCAAGTGAGGTCTTGCAAGAGCAGAGTAGAGGGGCAGGATTACGTCCTTTGACCATCATGCTCCTTTTGATGCAGCCCAGCATATGTTTAACTTTCTGGGCTGCGAGCGTACACTGCTGGCTCATGTTAAGCTTCTCTTTGACCAGCTCCCCCAAGTCCTTCTCCTCCCAGCCTATAGCTGTGAACTAGAACTAGCAGAACTAGAGCTAACTGCTACACTGTTTTTTTCCATTACTGAGTGATAGCTTGCTTCTGCAGATTATAAAATAGTTTATACTAAAGATTTCCCAGAAAACTTGACTGTGTCCTTACCACCATGGCATTAAAACTGACAAATCCTCATTTCTTGGAGTATATATTAATTTTATGAATTAATACATTTTATGAAAGTGTCTTGGCCACCTACTGAGAAATGATTTTTACAGCTGTAATTCTTTCAGGCATGGGATGCCATTTATGTTACCAAATTCAGCAGTACAAATGCAGTCCCTAAAAAGAAGAGGAAAGATTGAAGTCAGAATTCCTTTGTCTTTCTTTGGTTTTTGTTTTTGATATTACAGTTGTACCGTGCCCCTCAATTTACTTGGAACCACTGTTGACAATAAAGAATTATATTAATATAGTGAAGTCTTGCATTGCACAAGAAACTTATCTGCAGGTCTCAGGCAAAGATTTCTAAATTAGAAAAGCTGTGGCTGAAATACTTGGTTAAAGCCTGTAAAAATCCCTCCCCTGAGCTTCCACTTAGAGGTAGAATTTTAGTGACCTAATAAAGCCTGAAAGTGGTGCAGTGTCATTTATTTGGCTGCCTGTGTGCTTCCAACAAATGTTTCAAAATGCTGTAATTTTTTTTTTCTGTGGGAGTCTTAGCTCCATGGTAACCGTATCCTGTTTAACTCTATCAGAATCTTGTCACTGCAGAGAAACCCTCTAATCTAATGATTAAATCAACTCCAGTCGGCTTTCAACAAGGCTGCCTTTCCTTCCCACCTCTTCCCCTAAAAAAAGTTTTGTCAAGTATGAATGCAAATGGTACTCTGTTTTTATGATATTATTGTTTCAGAATAATTCTGTCTGGTTTCTTCCTGAACAAGCAGAGAAAAAATGGTGAGGACAAAGGAATGCTAAGATGATGAGTCAGACTGTATTCTCACAATTTGCAGGACCAGTACCATTGCCACATTTGCAGGTCAGGACATAAGAAACAAAGTATGATGAGTATGGAAACATTCTTGCATGAAATAATGCTGAAATAATCGTGACCTTTAGGAAAGAAACAGTGCTGTGACAGAGGTAATCTGTAAATTACATAGGAATACATTTGATTCTGTTTCATAGCATAAGATAAATTTTGAAGGTGAAAGATGACAAATTCCATTCTAAAAATTGTATTGAGATAAAAGTCTCATGTTCAGAAAGAATTAAACACTAGAGGATATGGGTTTTATATTAAGAAATGTCCAAGGATTTTGCAAGGAGTTCTGCACCCTAGTACTTGAGAAATAAAGTAACCTCTATACAGTTGAAGATATAGGAGGAAGTTTCCAGAAGAATGTTTTTCAGATTTGCATGGTAATTTGTGGAGTGTACAAGGAAGCGGGAGGTTGGTTGTGAGTATTTTCTACTTCCCTCAGAACAACAGGGTTCACTATAAATCAGTGACCTGTCAGTAGCTGGACCAGTAATCTGGCTGCTGCTGAAATGATTTGATCCAAAACCTAATGATACATATTTTTGTGAATTTTAGTTATTTTCAGTTAGCTGTGTATAACCATGGAGAGAAAGTTCTGTGTGGTCTTGAAGTCTGATGCCTGGTGCATACTGAATATAGGTGCAATTTTTTTTTTCTATATACCTCTTCTCTCATAAGCAGATACCATGTTGGCAATCTACAAGGGCATTAAATGCTAATTAATCCTTCTGTCTACACTTCCAGGTTCCGATCATTGTGCTATTGTTTAGTCATTATAATGCAGCCATATTGAAATACTAATGACTTGCCTTGAGACCTTCTCATCTGTGTTGAAACTGTACGTTTTATTATAGCTGAAGTTGTTTTGTTACTTGCTTGTATCTTCAGAGACTTTAATGCTACTACTACATGTATTACTCTACATATAGCATTTTTAAAGAATGTCTCATTACTGTGAACCTGAATCTTACTAAAACCAAAAATTATTTCTTAAAATTATTGGTTGTCTTTTCTCCCATGTTGCATGCAAAATACTGTCAGAAATAGTGGATCCCCTTCTAGCTAAAATTCTTAGCTAGGAAAACATGAGGTTACATGCTCTCTACAACGATAACATCATTTTGTTAGTAAAGTCAAATCAATGCAGCTTGTCTTGTAGGACTTCAAATAAACTGATGAGCAGAGTAGGAGGCAGGAATAACACATTTGAGGGAAGTTGTGGTTACAGCCTTAGGACCATGTGTATATGTTTTTAGCACTTAACATATAAATTAAATTTATTCCATATTCTCTGTGGCTACCACAGGCCAAAAGTGTGCAGATTAACTCCACAGAAGCAAGCCATAGTTTATTTTTATTATTTTTGAAAATCTCATAGGGTCTTATGTTTCATTAACTACATGAAAAAGTAATTTTATTAACTAAAACATTATTTTTTTAACTAAATATGCAGTTTATTTACTAAAATATTTTTGTACGAAATACTCAGACTGCACTCTCTAAAACAGGGGGAAGCACAATTTTAAAGGCTGGTAATATTTGGAAAGGATCTATTTTCAGGTGATCCAAGGGGGTCTTTTTGTTGTTTTCACTATGCAGTTACATGATGAATGCTAACTACTTGTTATATAAAAAAAAAAAAAAAGAAAAATTAGTAGCTATGATCTTTATATTTTTTAGTGTACTAAATCATTTTTTAAGCTGTCCTTCCAGACCTTTTCAAAAACTTTTCTCTGGATTAAAATTTCAGTGTGACATGCAAGATCAAATTTCCCTGCCTCTTTTAGTCAGACTTACTGTTATTTCTACTGATGATATGCATTAGTTTGACTTTTTTTTCATTTCCTTTTTATTTTTTTCATGGAAAGTTTTGCTAATCAGAGTTTGTTGGTTAAAAAATTAACATAATCGGAAATTTCTTCTGAGCCCCTGTGATTAGTCTTTATTCAGTCTTTTACCTGAGAGTGATGAGTTCATGTTTAATGTGTGTGACAACACATAACTACTACTGTTCAGTGAGACAAAATGTCTACTGTATTTTCAGGCATATGAGGAGAAAATTGAGAGCAGTGGGTTTATTGCCTTCTTTTTTTTTTTTTTTTGTGGGTACTAAAATACAAATATAATATAAATGACACTTGTATCTCAAAATTGGCTGTCTGTTACTTTGGCATAGTAGAATAAAAAAAAATGAACATGTGATTTATTGCAGTATTTTCTTAAGAGAACTGATGGTTTTATTTAAAATGATTAGAGCTTCAAAGAAAAGGAGGAAAAGAAAATATTTAGTCTTCTGAGTAATAATTTTTTAATTCCCTTTTAAAAAAACCAAACATGCCTTGAAGAGATTCTGCTTAAATAAGACAACTTTGTTCAGTTTTTTTCTTTCACAGTAACTGAAGCAATAAGTAAATATGTAGCTACATATCTGTTTTTATAGAGACTCTTCTGTCTCAGATGACCCATAATCCACAATAGATTTGCAAATCATATCAGTTCCTGCCTCAACCCTAATTCACCAACTAATCTAATTCAGAAAATTAAATTCACTCACCTGCATGTATTTTGTCAGCTGCTTAGTTCTTCTTTTATTTTTGTTTTTCCATGTGATAATATCAAAGATTTATAGCCTTGAACCAACATTTGAGTATAGTTGATGTGCTAGAATCTCAGACCACGAAGGTGATCTTAATTCAGAAGGTGACTAATCTCACATCTGGCTCAAAAATAGTTCTTGTAACATTAATCAAATGGTAACATCACATGATATTATTTAACATAATTCAGATAATACAGTATCTTAATTATGAAATTTTATTGAATATTACCTGTTTTGTGTTTCATTTATATTTAAGCACATGGAGTCTGAGGTTAAGGAAATACATCACTTAGAATGTAGGAAGCTGAAAAGAGTAGAACATTAATAAAAAAATAGTTAAGAAAAAGCATTGAAATTAAAATATGAGATTAGCATTTAAACTGTGGAGAGACACAAAATTATGTACTTTCTGTTCAAAAAGCAGAAAAGTGCCAACCAGGTCACTGAATTTGTGCTTAGACAAATAAAAGCAATGTGTATTGGCAAGTTTCTCTGCAAGGAAGAAGACAAAGAAACAAAAGCTTGTAGGAACAAGGGAGGCAGGAGACTCTTCAAATGCAAACCAGTTCTGGCCTCTTTTTGCCAAGTCTGTTGGTCATACTGAGAACAACCAGTTCAGTTTTGAGATGCTGAGGTTGAGATGTTTAATCAAAACCATGAGGAGAAGCACTTCATTTGGGAGGTGGGCTTTATTTTAAGTTCTCAGCCTATGTTATCCAGTGCAGGGTGAAATGCATCTTGGGAGAAAGCATTTTATACTTTTTTTTAATGAAGAAAGATTAACAGGAAGGCAGCTGGAGTAATGAATGGCTGATTCATCTGAATGTACTAAGATCTATAAAATGCACATTTTTCCCAGAAGTGGGGTTTCCATGTGGTTTACATGAACTGTGAATGTTTATCTTAATAATCATACAATGTTCACTAGAGATACATATAGAACACTTGAACTGTACATTGTACTCATGCTAATGGTGTAATTAATCTCACAGAAGCATGCTACAGTACTGCAAGTGTTTAACTAAAACATATAACAAGGTCTCTTCAGCAATTTCAGGCTTCACAAATCTAAATGCCAATTTTTCATTGTTGTCCTAAACTCTGTCCAGTTAATGTAATGCATTTAAAAATGAAACCCATTTTAGAAATTTGAGTTATTTATATAAATGACATAACCACCATGAAATGGTAGTGCTAGCTATAGACTCTATGGCTGTAGTACACCCTATAGTTATTTAATTTTTTCATCTTTTATCAATGATGACAGTTGTTCCTTTAATTTAAAATTAGTTTTGTTTGGAGTCATTAATTCTGAAATTATTATATTTAGAAAGTGCAAGTTTTCTAGTATGCTGTAGAACGATCAAAGAGTCTTTTTAC
>JAOEHX010060419.1:0-11187 GCA_025448015.1 Bolborhynchus lineola
GATGGTTTTCAAGGCCAGTTTGGACAGAGCCTTAGGTGGCATCGTTTAGTGTGAGGTGTCCCTGCCCATGTTAGGGGAGTTGGAAATGGATGATCTTAAGGTCTTTTCCTACCCTAACAATTCTATGATTCTACGATTCTATGATTTCTGTGCAGGGTAGACACATCCAAGTTAAGAAACTAGCTTGGTAAGGCAGAAGCAACCATGTAGCCTGTGAATTCCCAAATGTTACAAGATTTTCTGTGCTGTTTGTTTCAGCCTGCTTGGATTACTAGCCATCTAATTCCAAAGCGGTTCATATGTATGTTTAGTAGATGGTAGGTACAGTGGTGCAGCTGAGATTCATGGGCAAGGAACAGAAGTTTTCCATAACTCATGTTGCTTTTCTACCTCAAGAATAGGTATCTATCTACTCCCAGAAGGGTTAGAGGAGTTGAAAAGTAGATGCCAAGACAGTCATGTCAGCTGGCCAGAGTAAGAGTTGCACAGAGGACACAGCATGAAGTTGAAGAATTCAGATGAGCATGAGGGAAATGCACAGTAACACACGGGGAAGCATGTAGTTATCCATGAACAGGGGAACAGTGGAACAGTGGAACATGAACAGGGGAAGCATGTAGTTCTCCATACCCAGAATAGGCCATTGCAGAAGGGAAACTTTCCCTCTCATTGAAGAGGCTTTGACACACAACAAAGTTATCATGTGTCAATAATTTTCCAGCTGAACCTTAATTGTGGTGAACAGGATGTGCTTTGACTTCACTTAAGCCTCTTCCACTGTGTGCTAAAGGGTATGAAATTACCTTTGCTGCCTTTTCTTTGGAGTGAAGATCCACCTTATGGTATTTGGAGAGAAGTTTAACTTAGGAATCTCTCGTCTACTTTAGGTTACTAAAAACAGACTGTGAGATATGGTGACTATGGGCAGAGAAAGATAACCCTTGTCTTCCCATTCGTTTCTGATAATAGTGTCCCGAGCCATGAGCCAGAGCATCGCTTTCCCAAACTTGTGTGCACTGGAAATTGTGCATATAAATGCACATATACATGGACAGTGCTGTCAGCTCAATGATGTCCTTGGAGATCTTGCTCTTGGTCAACATTTAATATTATCTCAAATGCCTACTCAAGATGAGAAAATAAGGGCAAGATTACTTCTAATACCAAATACATTACAATAATGCAGGATATTATCCGTGTCATCCAGACAAAGAAAGAGGAAAAAGAGCACCTCTAAGACTTGAGCTTTCTTACAACTCTTGATGAGGGCAACGAAGAAAGACAGAGGGCGATTTTGTTTTGAATTGCCATTTTCAGAGAAATTGCCACTACAGTCAAAGCATTGATCAAATTTGCCAATGTTTTGATGCTAGAGGAAGTCAAAGCAATCAGAAGGTTTTGAGGGAAAAACAGAGACAACAGGAAAAAAAATATTAAACTGAGTGTTAAGAAAAGCAAAACCAAAAGAACACACTTTAGAAAAAGAGCTACAGTGAATTCCTCAGAGAGGTGGTGGAAACCCCAAAGAATACATTGCACAGCATTTATTTTGCCAGAGCAGAAAACATCTTTGGAGAACAATTCCTCATTGTCATGTGAATTAGGTGTATTTCCTACTAGATCTTTCCTGTCTCAGGAATTCTATGAATATGTGAGATAAGGCAATGGAGGAAAGCTGCTAGTTTTGTCTCTCTGCAGCAGAGGAGCAATGCTAATGCAATTCTGTTATTAAATACCTAAAGACTGAGAATTTTATTTATTTATTTTAAAAGTGTCAAAAATCTGTGTTTAAAAAAAAAAAAAAAAAAGATGAGGAATGTGTATAGAAATACAGCTGTACTACTTTTGTTAACTGGTGTTCCAAATCCTGGCTCAAAACATCACAATTCTTTGACTGTAACCAGGGGAATATCTGAAATTACTTTAGGAAATGTGCTTGCTTTTGCTAAGCAGCAGAGCAGGTTCGTGTTTCTTTGCAACTTCACCCTCAACTTTAACCTTCATGTTCATGCATGTCTGGTTAAATACCTTCAAGGCTTTCCCCTTCCACTACTTATGACTACATTCTTATTAAATCTGGCATTTCATTGTTGTTTCAAAGAGATTGAATATAGATTCTCTTATACATAGCGTGAAACTTTGATATTTGCACCCAAGCATGTCCAAGGAATATCACTATGTAGCTACAGAAATTTCGCATAAACCAAACACCCTATAAGAGACAAATAAAGGCTCAGATCAGAGTCTTTTATCATCTGAGTAGGTGTTTTGCTTTTAATACTATATTTTTCTGTTTACTTAGGAGGTTTGCAATCAAACCTCATTTCAACAGAAATGATAATTCAGAGAAACCAGACACTCCTGACGGTAAAAGTTGGTTTTGTGTGGTCCTTCATAGGTCTTTTTTATCTCTACTCTGTCTCAAAGAGAAATAAACAAAATCATAAAGGTCCAGCCACATGAATTTCAGTTCATCAGAAATGCTGGAATGAAAGTAATAGCTTATCAATTGGAAACAGTACCAAAAAATCAGAATAAAATACAATGCACTATGCAGGCAGCTACACTGAGAGCATAAATGAAAGATTAATAGTTCATATGTTTCTCATTGTGGGACATTGGCACCTTTGACCAAAGGAAGGGAAAATAGCCTTCTGCTGCTGGAATTAAATAATGATTTCTCAGTCAGACAGCTGCACTAGTTTCACAAGTGGGGTTACCAATCAGAGAGGGATTAAGACCTACATTTTCCTAGAGACTGTCATGCAATCATTTCCATAGTGCAAAATAAGTCTAAGGAAGCAATTACGTCTGAATTCTTTTATGCACATGATCATAGCCTGTCCTTTTTGAAACAGTATTTCCATGGAGCTACTTGTGCTGTTTCACTGGGAGAAATGCTGCTGTATTTAAGATTTTGCACTAGATAGTCATAACATTAATTTTGCGTTGCCTGTTTATAAGTGTTGTTTTACTTCAATAGATCTGATAATGGATGTCGATTATGCAGTTGAGTAGCATACCTGTTAAATAGTTTAGGATCAGATTCATTCAGGGCACTTCAGAC
Source organism: Bolborhynchus lineola (assembly GCA_025448015.1). Taxonomy (NCBI): domain Eukaryota; kingdom Metazoa; phylum Chordata; class Aves; order Psittaciformes; family Psittacidae; genus Bolborhynchus; species Bolborhynchus lineola. The sequence goes on from JAOEHX010060419.1 coordinate 3,068, forward strand.
ATTTTCTTGGTTTAGTTTTACAAGGTAGCGTATTGATACTATAAAAGCAGAGTGTAAACAGGTTATACTGCACTTGTTTAAATAGCAGGGCATGCTCCCTTGCTTATAGGAGTAATGGTGCCCTCTCCCCATTTCCGGCAGCGATGTACCAACCCTCTCCCTTGCATCCCTAGTGCTTCAGCACAGATGAACATTGCTCTAGATATGGGGATGCCCTGGGAAGACACTTTTTGATCAGACCTGAGGGTAGGCTTTGCAGCTCAGGTGGTGTTGTGGTTTAAGCCCAGCTGGCAACTCAGTGCCATGCAGCAGTTTGCTCACTCGCCCAACCTTCTTCCCACTGCTCCCAAAGGGACAGGGAGGAGAATCAAAAGAATGTAACTCCCACAGGTTGAGATTAGAACAGTTCAGTAACTAAGGTATAACACAAACCACTGCTGCTACCACCAATAATAATAATGATAAGGGAAAAAACAAAGGAAGAAAATACAACTGCTCATCACCCACCAACCAATACCCAGCCCGACTGAGCAGTAATCTAACCCTTCTGGAGAACTGCCCCCAGTTTATATAGTGGGCATGAAGTGCTGTGGCATGAGGTATTCACCTCTTCGGCTAGTTTGGGTCAGGTGTCCTGTTTCTGCTTCCTCACAGCTTCCCTTCCCTGGCAGAGCATGAGACTCAGAAAGTCTTTGGTCAGACTAAATATTACTGAGCAGCAGCTACAAACATCGATGTTACCAGTACTGCTCCCAGGCTGAAAGTAAAAACCACAGCACTGCACCAGCTACAAAGAAAGAGAAAAACGACTGCTACTGCTGAACCCAGGACAGTGTCCACCCCTTATTCACTTATTCACGTCACACTCAGATTCCACGTTTTCAGTATACCATATATATATACATACAGAGAGAAAGAAAGAGAGAAATCATTCCTAGGTGCATGGACCAATCCCTATGAAGTTGCTGAGTCCATCCAGTCTATGATACCAGGCTCCATCTCTTGTAACAGTCTTTCAGAGCAGGAGAGTGTGATGTAGTCAATCTGCCAGGCCTCCTAATATTTGTACTTCAGCCATCATCCTCCATACCAAACAGGCTTTAACCAGTTGGCTTGCTTAATTGCAAGTTTCACACTCATGAGTAACCTGGGCAATAGTGTCCATTCCTAAGTCCACATCTCAATCATGAGTCCATCTGTATGTTGCATCTCTGCCCTGATGGCCTGCGGTGTCATGGGCCCACCAGGATCAAAATAATTCACCCTCCCCTTCAGCAGTTTCTACAACTTGTCGTTGGGGACTCCATAGAGCTGCCTTCCATCTGCAATGCTTCCAAAGCACTGGAGTGGCCCAGTGGACTAGATACTTGCCCATACTGTCCCACACACCCTGCCACTCATGACTGCCCAGCCTTGGGGAAAATCTCTTGGTCCTCCTATATCATTGTCTAATCCTAGACAAGACCTAAACCTGACTCTGCTTAGCTTTTGAGATTAGATTGTGGATAAAGCACACTCTGTATGTGTGCCAGCATGGTGATCCCCATCACAATGAGCAGGCAGATCTCAAGGGTACCCAAAGGCCATTCCAAACCTTCAGAACTCTCAAATGATGCTGCTACACTTGTTACTGGGGCCGCTGTAGCTTCTGTGCTTGGGGCTAGAAGAGCTGGAATAGCTGTGCTGTCTGCTGCAGTTGGAGTCTGAATAGTTGATGTACCTGTAGCTGGGGTTGGTGTATCTGCTGTGCTTGGAGTTGGAGTACCTGCACTATCCATTGTAGTCAGACTTTGAGTAGCTGCTATACTGGTCACTAGGGCATGTGGGAGTGTCTCCCTTATAGGCTGACCACCCAAATTGGGGAAAAAAGACATGTAATTGCTAAACACTTGTATTATATACCTCCCAAAGTATAGAGGTGGTGACCATATTGGGAATGCAAGCCAGATCAGTTTCATGATCTATAAGTCTATAAGTCTATTGTATTACAAATCATTACCATAAAGTACAGCGAAACAAGAACCTTAGTCCAAGGCCCCCAGCTGATAAACACTAACACAGCAAATATCACCTATAATCAAGGTACGACATGCTGAAACTGTGAGATCAAGAGCAACAACTTTGAGAACCAATAAATCAGCATTGTGACAAGTGACTATTAATCCAAAACAATGAATGCTTATCACAAATATGATGAGACACACTCTGAACAGATCTGTCTTTATCTCAACCCTTCATGCCCCATGTTGGGCACCAAAAAAGAACTGTTGTGTTTTAAGCCCAGCCGCAACTCAGAACCACGCAACCACCTCCTCACCCTCTCCTTTCCTCCCTCCAGATCCCAGAGAAATAGAGATGAGAACTGTAAGAGTGTAACTCCCACGGGTTGAGATAAGAACAGCTCAGTAACAAAGGTATAACACAAACCATTGCTGCTGTCACCAATAATAATAATGACCAGGGAAATAACAAGAGAAAAGAATACAACCTCTTACTACTCACCAATTGATACCCACCCTGACCAAACAGTGATCTAACCCTTCTGGAGAACTGCCCCCAGCTTATATAGTGGGCATGACGTGCTGTGGTATGGAATACCTCTTTGTTCAGTTTGAGTCAGGTGTCCTGTCTTTGCTTCCTCCCAGCTTCCTCTCCTCCCTGGCAGAGCATGAGATTCAGAAAGTCCTTGGTCAGAGGAAACATCACTGAGCAGTAACTGGAAACATCTGTGTTATCAGTGCTGTTCCCAGGCCGAAAGTCAAATACACAGCACTTCACCAGCTACAAAGAAGGAGAAAAATGACTGCTACTGCTGAACCCAGCACACGGTGAGAATTTTTTATCATCTCAAGGTTGTTTAATGGTCTGCATGAAATGAGTTTTCCAAGCATAAAATCTGGACATATATTGTAGTTAAGACTCAGTCTTCCCTTATCAATACCTGAACCTTTCATTCTACTGTCATGGAAACACGTACCCAATAAAATGCTCTGTGCTTAGCCTGCAACAGTTCTTAAGAAGCACCATATTAATTCATTAAGCAGCAAAAATAATGTGCATATTTAAAGAGAAAGAGTGAGACAAGAAGACAGAAGGTTGTCAATACTAAAATATGTCCATTTTTCCTGTGGCAGTACTCTGAGATGTTTTTCACTTTGGTTGCTGTACCCAGTTAATCCTGTTAAGTGTAAATGATGAGTCAAGTTGACAGCTTGGTCCCTATTTATGCTTGTATTTTCTTTGTACTCAGAATTTAAATAAATGTAATTTGATGGGGATGAATAAACCCCTTAGGCCTTTTTACTGAAACAGCTCAGGAAGAAGCTATTTTAAATGGAAGTAAAAGAGTGAAAACTAGTAATACCTGAGAGCAAAACAGCAAAATAATTTGAAAATACTGCATACCCCAGTTACCAAGTAAAGAATGGAAATGGAAGAGAGCCTTTATAGTCTAAAAATCACAGCTTAGTCAGTATCACAAATTATATGAGCAGAAAAATATGAATATCTTTTTAATAAAGTGCAATGTTTGTTGGAGAAGATGAAGTAACAATGGAAAATATCCTTAACAGGCAGCCTGAACTGTTATCAGTAAATTCATAAATTGGATGAATTCAAAACTACTGGTTGATCTAAGCAGGTACTCTGGTCATTAGTGTAGTTTATCTTAACTCATCATTTTATGCTCAATATATGATTAAAATATCGATGAAAGCTTTACTCTTCTCCCTTCCACTCTGTCTCTTCTTGTGCATTTTGTAACCTGTAAAAAAAAAAAAAGAAAGAAAGGATTTGGTTTTGCACACAGCTCCTCACAGGCATGAAAGGCCACTCTGGTGAAAGGACAGACATCATACGTCATCCAGCAGTGCTCAGGAGCTTGGTATTCAGGGTATGGCAGGCAGAATCTGAACAGTGAATGTACAACTGGATACAGAGTCAAATTCCTTCAAGTCTTATTTGCTATTTATATTACTGTCTGAAGCACCGAGTTGCAGGTCCCAAGTGGTCTGTGTTTGGAAAGAAAGAACATGATGAATCTTCACTTATGAGGGTGGTGAGACACTGAAGCAGGTTGCCCAGAGAAGCTGTGGCTGCCCCATCCCAGGCAGTGTTCAAGACCAGGTTGGATGGGGCTTTGAACAACCTGGTCTAATGGAAGGTGTCCCTGCCCATGGCAGGGGGGTGGAACTGGATGAGCTTTGAGGTCCCTTCAACCCAAAGTATTCTGTGATTCTATGATTTCATCTGGGATGAGACCCGAGTGTCTGCCCTGACTATGCTTAGGCCTCTCGGAAGCCAGTAAGAGAAGTCTGGGCTTACCAGACTGGCTCACAGCCCTGGTAACCAGAGCCACTGGCTGTGAGCTTCTTCCCCGGCACTGGTCTGAAACAGAAGCTGTGGGCATATCTGTGTACAAGCAATGTGACTAGAGGAAAGTCAGAGTAGGTCCCTGCTTTAACCGACACCATAGGCACAACTGCCTTGGGCTGGCTTCTTGGGCTAGGGGACACTGGAAATAAGGAGATAATCTTTGATGTTGTCAGAAAGGTTACAGAGGTTTCCATGACTCCTGAGGGATTTAGCTCTGTCAAGATGTGTACTATCTGATATATTGCTCAAGACTGTAGAGACACCAGTATAGACCAGGGAGGTTTCCATTAGCACAGAGTGATATAATTCTTGTCAGACTGACATTCATCCTCATTTGCTTCCTCCTCCTCTCAGCTGGGAACCAGATTTCAGCAGCAAGCAGAAAACTTACAGGAAAAAGAAGTAAGGGAAGAAATATAAAGCTTCACAGAATCATTCTGTGCAGATGTTAGCAGCTTAGGGGTATTTGTAGAGGTTCACATACCCACAAAACTTCCAGCTGAAAGATAGATAACACCTAGTCTAATAAGCACTGATCTCCAAACAGGCATTCATTGATTTGAATCTTGTTAAATCATCTTGTAGTTACTCAAAAACAGAAGGAAGGAAAGAAATCCCAAACAGAACTCAGCAATAACCAAATTCCCCAGGAGATGAAATCAGCAATTTTACTGACTTCTCAGGCTAGAGAACATGAGTTTGAAAGAATTTAAAGGATAGGTCAGGAAAGCTGTTGTGTTTTACAATGTGGTAACATAACAGAAGCACGTATCTGCAGAGAAAGTAAATTTTTAAAGGCAAACTGTGGAGAAGACCTTGAAACAGGAGTAAAAAAATATATTCCAGTGAGATCCAAGCTTCCGTGAAATCCACTTTCTCATAAAAAAATATGAAGCTATATTTAATTTGGAGCATGCTTATGAGTTCCTTTCTAAGTCTGAAATTGCTATCTAAACTCCAACCTCTAAGTCTCCAGAAAAAAAAGTGGGTTTAATACTTTCCAGAGAGGATACTATGAACCAGGAAAACCATGCAGTCCAAAAGCAGAAATCAGTCTTAGTTCTGAGCCCCAGTGTCTGAAATGTTGCAAATGGCAGATCTTAAACAGATGCTCAAGTATTCTTGGGTTATTTGTTTTGGTTTGGGCTTTTTTCCTGTTTTTTACTAAACAGTAAAAATGTTCTCAAATTGAACAGAAAGCATACTTGCACTTACAAAGAGGGAGGGCTTGGGCTGTTTCAGAGCTTGGAAGAGTGTGTTAGGCTGTACCCTGTTCCCAGTCTTTCCAGTCACTGAAGGAATAATTCAGGACAAACATATTTTTCTATTTCCCTCGTTTGTAGAATCATGGCATCAGAAATGGGCTTAGGGCTTTAAGTTGTTTAAAGTAACATCATTCCTATCATGGAGAGATAGCAACCAGATATAACTGCAATTAATGCTACTTACTGTCCTTGCTTTGGGTGGAGTGAAACTTAATCCACTAATGCTTGTAAAATGATTCAAGAGTCCTCGATGAAAGCCAGCATGAGAATGTAAAGCATTAGCCTTGTAAGTGACAGCAGAGTGCACTGTGGAAGGAAGAATAACAATAAGATTATTGGGTTAAAATCTCCAAACTCAAGGGAATATTCACTTGTTCCTCACAGCATCTCTTTCCCAAGAGCATGTCTCAGTAGCAGCTCTAATCCTGGTGATAAGCAGTACTGACTTCAGATGAACACCAATGCATCACAAGGCCTCCTCCTTTTGATCCTGAGCTGGAGGGACAGTATTGTACTGAACTTACTTACTGAGAAATTACCCTGTTACTTATATGTCTCTCCATTTGGCACTGGCCACGGGTGTTTTAGAGCAGGCTGTGGTTAATGCTGCTCTCTTCTGGAGCCAGTTAGTCAGCGCTTGGATATTGCAAAGGGAATGTCTGCTGCTATACGTGTCTTTGGTCTTAAAAATACCAACGAATTCAATGAAGATTCATCACTGTCTCCCTGAACAGTTCAACTGCCAATGTTTTTAGGACAGGCCTGATGACCTTCTACTGCTTTTAGCCATTTAGTATGCACCATGTTGGAAATTATCATCTGGAAAAATCCCCTCCAGGCAACTAGCCAAGACTTTGACCAACTGATCTGCATTTCCCTTTCTTATTTGGTATGACTGTGTCAGGTGCTTACAGTATGACTACACCTTGTATTAAACACTATGTAATTTAACCCAGTAGCATATGGCTTGGAGCTTTGATTCAGTCAGGGCAAATGTAAACAGAAAACCAGTGCTGACAGGACTTACTCCTTGTGCTAACCATGAGCTACTGTGGAATGTATATGTGCCTTTAAAGAGATGCTGCATATGGCTGTAAGTGTATATAATGCAAAGTCATGGCATTACTCCAGCCTAATGACTGGTGCTAAGCACAGAGCATTTATAGCGTTACTTTGTACACTTTGTAAAAGTCTCATTATGATCATAGAAAAGTTCATCAAGAGTTAAAGAAAAAGCAGGAAACATTATTAGCATGCAAACATGACTATTCCATAGTGTCCTTTGGGAATATTTAATGTAGTAAAAACAGCAAGTAAAAAGCTGTGGTAGTTGCCTATGAAGTAAAATTTTGGATATTCTAGGTGAGTTGCACTCCAGTGATTCCTGTGCTTGAAATAAGAGACTTTTTTATTGTTAGGATGAGAAGAGAAATGAGATTCTGTTTGGCACTCTCACGTGAGAGTCAGCTGCTTGTGTACCTTCTGAGTTCTACTGTGTCTCACCTAAGAAGTGTAGTAAAATGCTTTGATAGTAGCTCCCATAGTATTCCCAGATGCCTGTTGCTTGCACTTCTTTTTGTTTGTGGTCACCCAGAGAACAGGATTGTCTGGGAGTATACACACCTCACTGACCTAAGTAGAAATCATCTGTCAATGAAGTATAATAATCATCCACCAATAAAATGAACATCAAATTCTTTTCTTCACCTGCCTTCCTTCCATTATTCCTCACAAGTGAGCAGCTCAGTCATTTCCAGAGCACAGTAATAAAAGGAATGAAAGACACAGGAATCATATCTGCATTTACAGGGGGCGGATATTCACCTGGCTAAGATGCAGCACGAGCACTTCCAGCTTCTCTAATGGGCATTCAAATTTATTTTTAAATACACAAATAGCTTCCATGCTACTGAAAAAATGTCAGAGAAAAGACCTACCCCAATCCTGGTTGTTTCTCTTGTCTTAGCGGAAAGTGAAATTACTGTTTTCCTTCACTTCAAGACTTGTCAGGAGAATTGACATAGGATCATCTGGAACATCTTTAAAAAGGGAAAGTAGTGTTATCTGCTGCTCACATCCATCTGCCTTTATATATGTAAATTACATGTTGAAATTGTTCTGTCAAAAACTCTCTCTTGGTCAAATGGTCATTTCAGAAATATAGGTTAATGCTAGTGCATTTTATAGAACAGAACAGAACAGAACAACTGGAGAGGCATCTCTAGCATTGGTCCACCTTCTTCTTCAGGATTAGTGACCAGCAAGTCGAAGGAGGTGATCCTGCTCCTCTGCTCTCGTGAGATCTCACTTGGAGTACTGTGTGCAGTTCTGCTGTCCTCAACATAAAAAGGGCATGCAACTGTTGGAACAAGTCCAGAGGAGGCCGTGAGGATGATCAGGGGATTGGAGCACCTCCTGTATGAAGATAGGCTGAGAAAGTTGGGGCTGTTCAGCCTGGAGAAGAGAAGGCTGTGTGGAGAC